>VJOZ01060579.1:0-12225 GCA_009801055.1 Stichopus horrens
TCTTCCTTTGCTTGATGTTTCCTGTTTCACTTTAACATTTTGACAAGTAGATATTTGTTTTCTTGTAGGTCCAGTCACCTCTTCTTGTAGTGAAGGTTCCCAAAAGTGTGTCTATTTTTGTTGTTTAGACATTTCATGAAGTATTTGCCTGAACTTAGATTGTAGGTAGATGACTTTTTTATGTTGAACGGAGGTCAAAATAATTATTTGAGGTCACTAAAGGTTCCTGCTAATTTCAAAACATGAAGTTGTCAAAATGGAATGCAGCAAGCTATGCTGCCAGATCTTTTGTCTTTAGCTTGTTTTGAGAAATTGTAAAGAGTAGTGTGCTCAAGCTGCGACTCACAATAGGAAGCATCTTTTGTTGGGTTTCATTGTAACATTTCTTTGATATGCATTACCATGATAGGTTAATTGGTTGCATTGTTTTGAAAAAAAAGCTGCTCGTGTATTTTTTATCTCACCTTAAGAATGTAAGAACCAAAAAATCACATGGATGTGTCTTCAGTCCAATTGAGTATGTTTCTGGCTGACAGTAGGTATCCTTTGAAGTGAAAGACAGTCTGTTAAAGAGAGTCCCTTTGAATTATAAGTTCATGGTTAGTGAGGTATAATGAATGCCAGATTTGTGATCAGTGCAAGGAATAAGACATCAGCAAGATGTAGCTCTTTGTTCTTATGGTGTAGCTTTGTACATGTCAAATTTAAGCCATCCCTACAAATAATGTTCTGTGCAGCAGCAGTTTTGAGGTCAGTCACTCATCACAAACCTTTTCAGACTTCTTCCAGCAATCTCACTGTATATTATATACGCTGTTCTTTATGAATTTCTTAGTTGAGGACCGGAGAGAAAATGTGTAATTTGTAGAAAGATGTGATTAATCACTGAAAATAGCCTTGCCCAAAATCATTTCACATACTTTAAATTATTATAAGATGTTGCAACTGTGACTCTTTCCTCAGCTGAGGGCCTCCATTCAGGTACATAATGTTTTTATTTCACCGTGTTTAGGTATGAATGTCTGTGGTGGAAATGTTTACTTTAGTCAGCTAAGATGTGATTGAGTCGACCTGAAGACCTTTGTTCGTCTTGGTGTTTGCAGGCTCTTTGTGTACATTAGGAGGATAATTTTAAGCTGTGCCTATAGTTACCACAGTCTTTGGCTCATTGTGGGACTGTTTAAACATTTAAATAGTTCCTTTTGTCAACATTTAACATGTTCCAGTGACATGACCAGCCATAGTGAGTGAGATCAATATTTGCCAATGATAATCAAGTATGCTACTGATGATTGTCAGCCTTATGTCACACATATGGAAGGTCTGCATTTTCCTTTTACAATAAATTGATGAAATTACACTTTTAATGTAAATGTGACATTGCAGTTGGCTCCGGGCGATGGAATTCTTCGCCTATAAGCCTGCAACAGTTTTCATGTTTTCTGTAACTTGCAACAGTGTTTTCTTTGTTTATCAATAAAAGTATGGCACTGTATGAAGATTTCAGTGGCATTACTGAGACTGCACAATGCAAGCTTCCACTTCTTAAATCTATTTGCTAGTCTTCATACTTTGCTTAAAATTCTTTTCCTTGGTGCATTTCATAATTTTTAGCCTTCTCTCTTTTGTTCATCTCAACAACTAAATGCCAGTATGCAAGCTATTTTAATTGTTTACAGTAAAAGTTAAAAAGCATTTCTGGAATGAGACTTAACTCATTGAAGAGTGTGGGCTTGAATGTCATCTTCTTCCTGCTCTGCAAAAGACCTCATTGCTCTACACTATGTACAGATTGTTCCTATGTCATGGACGAAGAGAAAAAAGGTCATGGCTTTGGTGAATCTTATGTTGGAAGTATGGATAGCTCACACTTTTCCGTTGAAAGAACCAACTGTGCAGTCGGATACCTCAGCAGTTCTTGTATCCAGGAGATGTTAGTCTCACCCTTGAAAATTAAATCATTGCAAGATTGATGGGTTAGCTCACTGAGTACTGCACAATACTGGAATCTTCATTTAGAGAATCATGCATTTCATGTGGAAAAGAATACAAGCTCAGCTGCAGTTGAAATTCTGTGTTATANNGCATCTTCCAGTCCTATAATTTCAGGATTATGGGGTCAGGTCAGTGCCTCTTTCAAACATTAATTTTAGCTTTTCTATATTTGTTCTCTATTTGCTGGAGTCACCTAGCACCAAATATCATATTGTCTGTTCAATCCACAGATACGGTCCTCCAGTCAGGACAGAATACAGGCTGCTGGTTGAGAATTTATCCAGCCGAGTCAGTTGGCAGGTAATTGTAATATTGAAACTGGTTGCCATCTGTCTTAATCCATCATCTCTGCTCGATAGCTTTTCTACAACTAACAATTCACATTTTCAGTTATTTACTTCACTATGGCAGGGAATAATTTCGTGTTTAAAGTTTTTGCATAGCAGGGAGGGGGGGATTTGAGATCTTTGGGAAACTATTGGTGAAAGTACAAGGTCATGCTGCAATTTGGCCTGTTTGTATCTCAGCTTGCATTGCTCTACTGGTTAAGTTATTCCATGAACTGTGATCCATCTTTTGCAGTTCTCTCAGCCATTAGACACCTGTCTTACTTTGTGGGACATACTATCTTTCCTTCTTTGGTTTCTCTGGTTCTGTATTGACAAATTTTGGCAGGTTTCATGGAAGGAAATTTCCTCGATCTCATTAATTTCAAATACCTATATGAGTGTAAGTGAAACATTCATTTAGGGTACTTAATAATGCTCCATTGAGGGTGAAACAGGTGGTATTGTTGCAAACGTTTCAGTACCATTGGATTGCAGTTATGGTAATTGAGAATCATGAATTCAGTGACCATTCTGCAAGAGACCATTCTGCTAGAATTGTTAAGGTTTGATTGTTCTTCAATGATGCATTGTTGGCATTGTAAGGTTTACTGCATATGTAGGGGGCAGCTTATTTTTTAAAGTTAAGACTTTTTCTCTCTTAGAGTCCTTAAATTCACACAGGTAAGATAATTTTAGTGACTGTGCCTCACTGGGAGAATAATGTAAGTTCAAGCAAAATTGTTTAGTTAGCAGAAGGTATATTTGCTAGAATGTGAATCATGTTTTATTTTAATCGCACTATAGGTTGTTTCTAGGGTAGTGCATGAATCCTACATAGTTCCTTTTCTGGCTTCTTTGCAAAGCAGTAAGTACTCTGAGCAATTTTACTGTTATTTTGTCGCCTCAATTTATTCCTGGATGCATTTAAAGATCTTCTGCATCTATGAGAGATTCAGCTGGGCTATGTATAGGGAGTATCTATTGCACATATTATGGTCACAGTTCTCTTGAAGGACAAACAAGGACTGCGGTGAATGATTTAAATTTGACTCGAGCAGGAGTTGTGGTTGGATTAAGTCGGAGAAAATATTTGTAATGAATCCATTCAGTAGAGATATTAACCAAACCAATCTGCCACTTTTCATCCTCAGGGCAGAATATTGTGTAAAAGCTAACTGCCTTGTTTGGTCAGAAAACACTGGGACTAAGCTGGCTTCAGATCATACACCATCTGGTTTAATAAACTGGTTGGCCCCCAGAGGCTTGATGATATCTGTAACAGGGTGTCCACTGGCTTACTAGCTATCAGACAAGGTCTTGGCTGGCTCAGAATCAACCTGCCGATAAAATCCACTTGGTTTTTGGACCTGGCCCTTGGTCTCTCAGCCTGTAATGGCCGTGTGGGCATGTTCCATTTGAACTCTGCCCATGCGGCAATTTCAGGAGCTTTAAGCGCTCAAAAGTTCTTTGTGATGGTAGATCACTCTGGATCTGGGTCTGCAGGGCACACAAAACATTACTACTGCAGAAGGCTTTCATATCAGCATCTCCTGGCTCTAATGAGTCCAAGGTGGGCTTGCTCATTGGCCTTGATTTGGGGTATGGTACCATGTCAAGGAGAACAGTCTGGATAGCTTTGTAAATGAAGGTACAGTCAGCGATGTTTGACGTGTGGATGTTGGGTAAGCTTGAGAATTTTGTCAGAGAGAGTGAAGAAAGTGCTAACAAGTGAGCTCATTTGAGGAATATGCAAACTGATGGATAATAACTGATATAGGTCTGAGAGAAAGTTGCATAGTGAGTTGTTCAGTGTTCCCCAGTTGCAGTTTAAATACATCGAAACATGTTGGTGAAAAGTTCTTGAAAGAAAATATATCCCCGACTATGGAAGTTGGACACAGTGTAGCAGATCCTACATATCAATCAGGAAAGTATTCCTTGCAATCAGCTTGGGTAGTAGGACCTTAAATAACTAATTCCTTTGAAAATCAGGTGGATAGCAGGGGCCTACTGTTTTATTGCAAATCTTTCATCTTTTTCACTCCATTTGTTTCCATACTTCTTGCCTCTGAGGTTTGTTGAGTTGCATGCAGTATGACTTGAGTGCCATTCATTTATGATTTGGTCATGTGATTAGTTGCTTCCCGTGTGTGTTCTGTTGTCCTGTTTCGTCCTCCCAAGTGTACAGGCAGTTTACAGGTGTGTCATTTCATTGTTTTGTTACAGGACCTGAAAGATTATGTCAGACAGGCTGGAGAAGTCACGTTTGCTGATGCTCATAAACAGCGAAAAAACGAAGGGTAAGTCAAGGATTCTGTTTACTTCTGCTTTCGATTCATATCGACATGTAATACTTGTAAGAAAATACAAATGTGAAAAACCTTCCAATTTGAAACAGAACATCAACACCAAGAGTGTGTGCCTGTGGTTTGTTGCTCTTAACTTAATATTGATTGAATTTGAATCAGCCATACCCTTTTGTCAGTGGTCATACCAGTATAGCAGAATCAGACATTACCTTCCTGATTTCCCTTCTGTTCGTTATTGACTGCTTGCATGCTACCAGAGGAGCTAGTTAGCACAGTCTGCCATACCCTATTAACCAATATTCTGTTGTCACCGGAGGATGTAATTAGAGTTCATACAAAACAGTTTTAAAACAGAGTGTTAAAAAGAAAAGCACACCCAGGATTCAAAACTTTAACTAGTACTTTTCTCTTTGTGCACAGGGTAGTAGAATTCAGTTCTCGTTATGACATGGAGAATGCCATCAAGAAGCTTGATAATACAGAACTCAGCGGTCGAAAAATTCGACTTGTAGAGGACAAACAGTCCAGAAAACGGTAAGATATAATCATCAGCTGTTCAACAAGATACTACTCAAATTATATATGTGAGAGTTTTTTGTTGCCATTTTAAAAAGAAGTGCTTAGTGTAAATTTCACAAAGAGTACTTCTTATATTTGGCTTTGGATATGCATAGTGTTTTATCATGAAAAGCAGTTTTAAAAGCAAGATGTCTTTCTTGCTGAAATAGTGCCAAATGTTTTGTGCCAACATCTGCTTGAAATCTTCCGACTGTTGTGTTTATCCCATCAGTTCTCGTTCGAGAAGCAGAAGTAGGTCCCGGCGACGCTCCTCGAGAAGCCGATCCAGAAGCCGCTCAAAGTCAAAGAACTCGAGGTCCCGTTCAAGGTCTCGCTCCAAGAGCCCAAAGAGAAGCAAGTCAAAGAGCAGGTCAAAGAGCAGATCTCGTAGCAAGAGCAGGAGCAAATCCAGGAGCCGAAGCCCTCCTCCAAAGAAAAGCCGCTCCAGGAGCCCTAGTCCTAAGAGGGATGATGAAGGCAAAAAGAGTGCAGAGAAAAGCCCAGCGAGAAGCAAGTCTAGGTCAAGATCTCGTTCACGTTCCAAATCGCAAAGTCCCTCCAAGGATGATTAGGAGGTCTGCTACAGCCATGTTGTACATAGTCTTTTGTATTCTGTTAACAGATTTGGGATATGTTGCACATGAATGTGTGTTCTGGAAGGTTGTGATCAATTATGAAAGCCATGGAAGTTGTACATACAATTAAAAGAATTAAAGGCTGGCAGAGTTGTGTGTGGCTTGTTGAAAAATGTGGAGTTTGTTTACATAACAAGCAAG
This sequence comes from Stichopus horrens, assembly GCA_009801055.1. Classification (NCBI taxonomy): domain Eukaryota; kingdom Metazoa; phylum Echinodermata; class Holothuroidea; order Aspidochirotida; family Stichopodidae; genus Stichopus; species Stichopus horrens. The sequence continues at coordinate 5,968 of VJOZ01060579.1, forward strand.
TAATTGCAATGAAATACATCACCCTTTACCCTGTCATCTATTACTTCTGTTAGACGAGAACTAATGTGTCTGTGAGGACCAAGGTAAGAGAGATTAGTTGAGATTGTTGCCTTGGATGTGTTGCTATGGTGAGTCTTTCACTGTAGATTGTTCCTTGTGGCAAGAATGCATATTTTGGTCCCGGAAGAAACATTTTACAAGAATAAATAAATCAGGTATGTGTTTCACCTGAAGTGAAACTGTGCTTTTTAGAAATTAAACTTTTGTAGCAATCTTTTAATAATGTCAAAGGGACAATCAGGATAGCCAGATTGTATTGCAACACAATGGTGAAACAATTATGCTGCTAGAATTTTTTTTTTTAAATATGACTTGTCCTAGTTGTTTGAAGTCTATGTCTGTGTCACTTTCAGCTTATGCACACCTGTCAATGAATCACACATTTTAGGTATAATTGTTTTTGCATGGATGCAGAAACCTCATTTATTGCTGATGTATTTTTCCAAGGGAAATATTTACATGGTAAGTCTGGCTTCAAACTGAACAGTAGGTAGTTCACAAGAAATGCACCATCCAGTGCAATATTACATGCCGTGCTGTATGTCTACATAGCTAACTTTCAGTAAAGATTAATACGTGGAGACCATTAATGTCAATTTAAAGTTGTCCGTTTGTTCTCATAATTAGATAGTGCTGCTCTTAAATGTTATTATCTTCTACCAGGAGGGGAACTAGTATGTGTGCGAGTAGATGTAACTTGATATGCGGGAATTGGGAAGATTTGTACCGAGTTGTCTTCTTCACTTTCGGGTTTTGTACGTTTTGTTGGTTTTGTAAGCAAGGTTTATGTTTTAAATGTCCGTTCCTATCTCTAATTATTACTCACGGATATTGTCTCTTGTGGATCAGCAGTTACTTTACTTATGCTTCTCTCTCTTCATGATTGGTCTTTATGCAACTTTTGTTCTTTTAACCCAATTTCTATCGTGAATTGACCGGTCTTCAGTCATAGTATGCATGCATTTGGGATTGAAACCACTTTGTATATCAACTCTTTTAATCTAGCAGGAACTGGTTGGTTGCTGCAATCGGATTTATGTTTGTGACTCGAAGTGGCTTTTGAGTAATAATAAATAACTGGTACATCCTCAGCAGTGACAAAATGGCTAAATCTGCTTTAGTGTAGCAAAGTCATAGGAATAGCATAAGCCAGTGATTATTTTTGTCCTATCGTCCTCAATGACTTGGAATATCAGCAAAATTTAAAAGGTTAGATTATGTGAAAGTTACTGCGCTATTTTGCTGTCTCAGAAATCGAGGTTGCATTTACGTGAATTTATCGTCTGCTGGCAATCCTTTGTAGTAGGATTTTAATAATGTGTCAATTCCTGGCACTAGGGCTAAGCTTAATAGTGGTTACCAAACTTACTGTCCACTAATTCTGATGAATAAGGGGGAGCTGGGGTGGTGGGATTTGAAACTATCAAGGTGAACATTTACAAATATTCGTTGCAGAGACAACTGCCTCAGTTATAATGTGCGTAGGGGTAGTCTTGTAATATCATTGTATTTTTCAACCTCTCAGCATACCCCAGTCCTGTTTAGGGCTTTTTAGCATTTCCTTATAGTTCAGTCAAGAGTATCCAGAGCTGTTAATAATCCCCATGGTGAAGTCATGCTAGCTCATCAGACAAATATGGCACTCAGTCATGAGACATCTTCGTCAATCATGTTGTTACGCTATCATTGTGCAATGACGCCTTCAAAGTTGCTTGGAAGAAAAACTGGTTACGCATGAACCTATTACAGTTTAGTTTTGTTTCCCTATGTGTGAATCCATCGAAGTTCACTTGTTATTTGTATTAACTTAGTATCCATGAATGGAAAATTAATGCACATGCAAACTACTCTCAAGAAAAGCAGTATTAGTGCAGTTGGGTGCTGTAACATGTGAAGAATATTTCCTGTAGATTTTAGGTCATCAAATCCACAACATTCTGCATATGGTTGCACATTGGTTCATGACATTTATTTTGAACTGTTGATGAGCTTCTCTGACATGGGTGATGGGCTAATATGAACATTAATTTGCCCAAGGATGTTTTTACTTTCCATTTTGGTAACAATAAATTCCAGAGTACCAAAAGTTGAGTCATTTCATTTCTCCTTTTGGTATGGCTTAATGCTGATGGTTGTAACAAGTTCAAGAAAGTTATACAGATCTGATTTAATGGCAATGACACTGTCCTTCAGCCGGTGTGCAGCTTTAATAACTTGAATATTTTGTTAAAGAACTGTGTCAGTAGTGACTGAGTGGAAAACCAGAAGACCACACATTGGTCGTCGTAGTTTACAACAAAGTCTGAACAAGCACAAGGTGAACGTACCCTAGTAGCACCAATTATTTAGAAACTAAAATGCATTCAATTTTGAAGCTCAAAGCACTACTGTGCAGTGGGCTTTGTTTTATTTCATACAAAAGTTTGACATTTAAAGTAATTGCTAAGTAACTTTGCCTTGTGGAAGCGCCTTCAGTGAAATTTTTTGTCCATCTTATCACTAGAGCAATGGTGATTGCAGTCAGAGAAATGCTACCGTCAGGTCAGAGATGAAGGGACACAGCCAATCTAATGTGAAAAGCAACATTGAATGATGTTCCATCCTATCACTGTATCATCCATTGTTACAAGGATGATTGATATATTCCCAAGTCATGTCCAAGTTAAAAATTCCTATCTCTCATGTTGAAAAGTGCAAGCGTTTTGGCGTGCGTGACCACCATGGAAAATAGCAGATCTAGCATGTTAGTGACAGTTTCTTAGTTTCGATGTGTTAAGTTCAGGCGAATTTGCTGATCTTCAGAGGATTGTCAGTTACACTTGCTTAATCTAATTGCTGTGGATTAATCTACATAGAACTAAATTCACATGTGTTCATTAGGTGTTCAAATTAGGACTCATAAATGATCTTGGACCTTAATGAAATTAAAGGGATCCTGAAGTTGCTTACAACTGCTGCCTCCTTTATGTGCAAGGTTCTATTTGTCACAGATGACCACGACAAAGCAACATTTATCTATCTAATTTATACCATCAAGTTCTAATTTTGAAGTTCTGCAACTTAAACAGTTAAAACAACACATGGATTTCAGAACTTGACCTCAGCAGACCATCTGTGAGATTTTAATTCAAACTTAATACACTTAGGGCCACCACATATTTAACAGCAACTCTTTGACACTATGCATGAACGGTGTTGACACCCTACTAAACTAATGGTGACTGACATAAAATTTCTAGCCTGGTAGGTGTTCTCATAAACACTGCAGCAAAGAGCTGCACAAGTCTTCAGTTTATTCACTTTTTTTTAATGCTGGCTTCTTCACTTCACATGGTGCTGGCTAAATGATGGCTTCTCTTCTTCACAAATACATGTGGACAGTGTAAGCTGCACTTGTCTAGGATGGCAGATATCACTAGGTGGCATTGTTGGGAGTTTATAAATTAAGTGCAAATCTTACTCCCAAGGATAACACTCCCTGCTACACAAAGTTGCAGGAAGGTCAGTACACAAAATGTTTTAACATCAAAAACATTTAATGCTAACATTCTAGAAGAGGAGTGAGTTGTCCCAGGATACTTCTTCAGTTACAAGCTTGGACAAAACTATTGGAATAATACCAACCCCTCCTAATGCTGTCCAAAATGGTGATCATATGTTACTATCAGAAGATGTGGCAGCCAACATGGAATGTAAATGAGTCCAAATGAGATCTTGCCAAATTGATTTGCTTTATCTCCCAACAGTGTACCTGTACATGGAAATAGGTATATATCTTGCGGCTGAAAATCATTTTCGTGTCTATGGGATAATCACAAATACCCCAGTACATAAGGTCAAAATACTTGGGTATGTCATTTGATCTAATAAAACAAGCTAACAAAATCATATCCTCTCAGAAATCACAACACAATTCATGTAAACAATGTGAGTCTAGCTTGACACAAGTCTTGAGATATTTCTCTGATGTTGGGGAAGGGAGAGCCATTCAATTAATTACACCAATTTAGCACAGTAAAGTAAGTCCGGTAAAATGTTCTTTTCTCTCTTTTCCTAGAAACTACTTACAAATGGAAACCACTCATTCAATGTAGAACAAGTTTACAAATCTTAAAAATAATTTACAGCGAGGTAAGAGGTGATGCAACAGGAAGAGAATGACAACACAAAACTGCTTCCCTGATGATCAGTTTTATACCCAAGCAGAGAATGAGTGGCCCTACACACAACCTAGGGCCACTCATTCTCTGCGTTCTAAAGCAATCAAGAAATGTGAAATTTGTGAATCAAATTATCTCGGCTGTGACTACAAACGTACAAAATCAATGCACAGAAGCCTCTGTGAAGTCCCCAAACCAACACACTGTGACACATGGTTCGTCATGGATGCAAGAACAAGACAGTATGGAGCCTGGTGATTTGCCTAAGAAAAAATTGTTGTTGCTTTTACAAACTGGAAGGCCACATGAATTTGCCTTTGCATGAAATGGGATTTCAAACACTGGAAAGGAATTTTGTGTTTTGCAAAATAGAAAATCAGTGCCCCCACATGTGCCAAAACCTAAAATTCCCACAGGAATTGGACTTTCAGTATCATAAATATTTATGTACAATGATCTTGCTGACTGATTCTTCATACTTGACAAATGCATTCAACAATACCAAAAAAGTCAACCAATTCTTAAGTATGGCGTGAGGGCACTAAGTAAACAAATGTTACTATTGGCTTTCAAAACTTGTGCAATGTCTTAATGGAACCAATCTGGATACCATGTTCACGAGGACATGCACCTTAAACACAAAATCAATGACACTTCTTTGTTGCATGAACACAACTGTTTCAAGAAAATGGACACGTCATTCCAAGAAAGTTCAAGAAACCTACCAAAGAGTATTAAGAGAGAGAGAGAGATGTTTGTGATTGTAAAAGTTGATCATCTGACTCTTTACACATGCTTAGAAGTTGCAAATGCTCAGGCTGTGAGGCATATTTCTCATCCATCACCTTTCCAAAATGTCAACATGGGCATACATGGCCAGATCTTCATAAGTTCCAGAAACCCATGTTGTTGCTACTCTTTTGGTTGCAATCAAACATTCTTGTATTTACAACGAACAGTAAAGGAGCATCTGAGCCATCTTCCTTTTCTGCAATTTACCCCCCGTGTTGTTGGGTGTCTACTGCGCTGTTGCTAGGGGATTTCTCAACACTAATATGACACTGTCTCCCCGAAGGAACATCTTTGATATGTAACGATCCTTGTTGACTGGTTTCGACTTCTTGCGACCTTTGCCAGACTTGGGAGTCTCTGTCCACATCTCCTTGACATTTTCCAACACCATGTTACAATGTCTAAAAATAAAATTGAAAAGAACAACACATTATATATTGAATTTTGATTTTCAAAGATCTTACAGAGTGAAAACCAAACATGATTTATAATACTACCACACAAACTCGCAAAGAATAATACCTATTAATGAAACTACTTCAACAATTTTATTAACTTCACAGACCTCATCAATAAGTGAACTGAGGGCATGTTTACAAATGTTACGGTGCTGAACATGGGAGAACTGATTGCATGTAGAAAAGAAGAGAACCATCTCTAGTTTTTGTTTGACTATTTAGTAAATGCATTTTCAGATTACATCAAATAGTATTTCTATGAATGAAAGTTCATCATTTACAAAGAGCTTTGCATGTACAAAATGTGAACACAGCAAATAATGGAATTTTTGCAGGCTTCAACATATCATTTGTCCATCAGGCTAGCAGTTCTGAAAACCTACCACACAAATTTTTACTTGTCCCATTCAAATCTGCGTAAGTCTCAAAAGTTCACAAACTGAACAAATTTCATGTTGCAGTTCAACTGGTTGTTCCTCAATTGCATTTGGAGGATTGAGTTTGTATTGATTTCCTGTAACACTGTTATGAATAAATTATGGATTATTCTGAATGATAGATGAAGTTTTGACATGAAGGAATAAGAAAACCAGTCTGTTAATGACCCATCTTCAGCTTAGCCACTAGAAAACATATAAAATGTTTAGAAACACTTTGGACAACCAGGAAGCCAAAAGGCTTTCTGATTCCTTGCTACATGGTTATATTATAACAAGCATGAATTATCCACATGACAAGTATGAGATCAACTGCAGTTACTGGTCTTGAAACACCACATTAATAAGCCT
>VJOZ01060631.1:0-12082 GCA_009801055.1 Stichopus horrens
TAATTTCATGAGTTGAAAGATTGAACGTACTATTCAACGAGGCGAATGCCGAGTTGAATAGTACGTTCAATCTTTCAACTCATGAAATTATTCAGACTATTGCACTCATAAACATTCATTATTTGTATACTATTTAACAGATGTGTGGTGAAAAATTGATCTGCCAATGACAAGTTTTGTTCGAGGGCACCCCAGTAGAGGGGGAAAAAACTGTTAATTCTTTTGTGTTTTATACCTCTGCTTGACTTTACAGCAGGAATGTCGTTGGTCAAAGACCAGCAATATTTACCTGCAGAGTCTGGGTAAATATTGATAACCTTAGACCAACCAACGTCCCGTTTTCATCCTAATAGGCGACAAAAAAGACATACTTAAGTTTGGGGGGTGGACTGTCAGCCTTGTAATATAATCAATGGCATTTTGGACTCCCTCCCTGTCCTAATAATTAAATAAGAAGCTTACGTCCCCTCACACACTTGTACACCTCCCCCACCTTTGTTACTAGTGGACTTGTCATTCAAGGAACACAAAATTTAGTCATTCAGTGTGGTTTGCCTGTTGTTATTTTACATTTAGTACCCTATCCTACTTTCTACATAGTATCAAACAGTCGGGACAAACGCCCTAGATATTTCTAGAATTGTGTGCTATAATGTGCACCTGTCATATCCATGTTTAACTGTGCAATTTGTGGATTATTCATTGCAACAGATAAAACCGTTTCTTTTCTTTTTCTTTCTTTGAGTCCTTATTTTCGAACTGGCGCACTCACTTTTCAAATCAAGCTCATGGAAGGAAAAATGGAATTCAAATCAATCGCACCGCTTGGTTAAAAATGTCCTTGCAAGGACGCTGTTGATGTGTGTGTGTGCATGCTGTGTCTAACAAAAAACTCTTTGAAATGGAGTTGCTATTAAAGCATTATCCTGGTGTATGTCATTGTAAAAATCTCAACTCTGTGGACCATCTTTCCCTTCATTCCATCAGATTTGACAATCAGGAAACTTCTGCAAGACCCTGATGGCTTCTTAGACTTTTTAGAGGACAACACTGGCATTGACCAGAAAACGGCTGAAAGCATCGTTGACTCAGCCCTTCGGATCGAAGTGGTTTGTACTGTTATTACCTCAATACTGTTTGATGAAATTTCCCAGTTAAAAACATTGAAATATTTGAAATACTTTTTCATTCCAGTAATGTCTTCTCCAGCTCTCCATTCTCTTGTAATGTGAGTCGTGAATGGCATATTTTTGTCGAAGCCCCTGTATCATTTTGACATGGCAATTGCATCCTTCCCAACGTGCTCTTAGTGTTCTTTACTCAGCAGAAGCTTAGGAAGGAAATCTCAAAACATTTCCCCAAAGATTGTGACAGTTTCTTTAGGCTGTCGCTCTTGCAAGTCTTTACTGTCAAGTGAAAGTGTTTATTTTGTTCGTTCTCTTTTTATACAGCTCCTGCCATTAGGACCATCAAAAACAAGAGACGAGATATGCAGCGAGGAGTTTTTTGACCGATACTTGGTTTTCGTCGACGGCACCAATGTGACAGCTGTAGTTGAGACTCTGTGCAGAGAAGGAAGTAGAGACCCTGTCAAAATAATGAGCGTTTTACTCAGCCAGCTTAATCTGACAGAATCTTTGGAGTCAGTAAGTGACTTACGTGCCTTTACTAGATTCATACTCACGAGCGATTGAGATTACGCTGTAAAAGTATGATTTATTCACACCTAAAACCTGTGTTGCGATTTTTTTATTTCAACTGTGACACCTATTTACGAAATATATGTAAACAAAGGTTGTGACAGTAAATATAACACAATTGATGCCACTAACTCCCAAAGTCATAACTCCGTTTTGTTTCAAGGGTTTTGGTTTAAAATTTAACGCCGTGCCAAATTCTCGGCCGGTAGGTGATAGCAGTATTTTGATTTATCAAAGTCAAATGCCTTCACCAGTCGCTCTCTTCGGTGTGGGGCACATTACAAGCCTACGAACACTCGGAGTTTGTCTCTGCAAATTGTCAAATAACAACGCTGGCATTCCATATTTATTAGATTAATTCTAGCAATCTCAAAAGAGGGAGCTGAGTAATCCACCCCCAGAAGAACTGTTGATTGCATGTCTTTTCTTGTGTGTGTGTCACTTCCAAATCTGTAGCCAGTTCTGTTTGTGGTGCTGAATAAAATGCAGAGTAAAATGAACGTACAAGGAATTGTGAAAGAACTCCTCCTCTGGGGTTTGTTTCGACAGGGACAGCACAAGGTTTCGTACATAACATCTTTGTCCATTGGTCCACCACCCTATTTATTTTAAAGTATTTTTTTCTGTGGACCTGTTTGACATTATCAACCTTTTGTTTTGGGTTTTCCAATCTTCAGCTCACATCAACAGACATCACAGAAATCTTCACCGACATGACTGGGTCCCTCAGTAACATCACAGTAGCCCTGGAGGGCGTTCAGACCCTCCAGGAGTCTTTGCCGCAACTGCTGGAGTCCACTTCCTCTCTGGAGGGGGTCATAGGTGAAGACACCATAGAGAGAGTCTCAAGAGGGGACACAGCTGCCCTCTTTGAAGACAATCCAGAGCTTTTCTGTGGCGGCGCATCCCAACAATCTGGACAGACCAGAAAACGCAGGCAGGCCCCTCAGGTCGATTCCTCGGGTGAGTGTATTGTTTTCCTTTCAATTCATTGTCGTGAAGAAAAGTAAAAAACTGCATTACCTCAAGGTGGTGGAACCACTCGTGATTTGTTTGAAAAAAATTGGTCATTTTATTTCTTTTTTGCTTTTGTTTTCTCATCCCTCAGAAGATTTCTGCGAAGAATTTTATGGAAGATTGCAGGATGGGGAGTACGGCGATCTCCAGTTTGCATACTTGAAACCTATTCTACTAGGAAAGATATTCTACACCCCGGATAACCCTGTCACTCGAAAGATCATACAGAAGGTGAGAAAGACATTTGCTTTGACTTTTTTCTTTTTGAAGGGGGAGGGGAATTTAGATTTTTGCTTCTCGTGCCTTTAAGGAGTTGGTGAATGCTACTGTGGAAAAACAAAATTGAACAAATATAGGAAATTGAGTTTATAATTTATACATTTTGAGAACTTGTTTTGCAGAAAGTGTAAACTGTACTCAGTCCTCTCCCGTAGAGCACACATTTGCTGTTGTCTTTTTTGTTGTGGACATATCCATTTCTGTTTCAAGTGTCAGTGGATTTTTTTTTATCAGAAATATTTCAGTGATCAAAGAAGCAATGTCAAGCCTGAGATCATATCTGATATGTAGATTTATCAAACCCAAGTGCAAGACCGGTGTTGGTTTTTTGTGAGGTGAAAGTTTTTCAGGTTAATTTCAGGTTAACTTTAGGTCAAATTACAATTCCTTGTAAAAACAGTATTTCAGAAATGAGTGCTTGGACTCATCTCATATTTGGTATATAGATGGACCTTCATGAATACAGGGAGCCCATTGTCTCTGAAGGAGTTCAAGGTCATTTGAGGTCAAAATACAAGGATTTTGTAAACACAATATCAGCAGTAAGGAAAAATTTGGCTAGGCACTTACATAGTATGTAGGTATGTAGGTTGTGTGACGTGAAAGTAACATTTTGAACATTGGCTGTATCAATCATTAAAAATGTTGAAAAATAGCCAAACAAACCATCAAAATCCATAAATACAAGCAAGTTCCTGTCTTATATATACATCGTGAATGAAAAGTGCAAGGATGCAAGTTTATTATGTTAAGAGAGGGACTTGCATGACATGTCTTTATCTTATCCTCAGTTTACTTAACCTATGTTTCAATGAAAAATGAGAATTTTGCATTGGAAGCATTTATTTTCTTCTTTAGAAGTAATGATTTCATACGCCGCGAGGGCAACTAATTTAGAGGCAATACATATACATGCATAGCAAAAGAAGTGCCAGCATTGTGCGACACTCCACATCATCACATTTGCATTGTCATCAAACTTTGAAAAAGCCGTATCTCAAAAACGGTTACCAGATATGAACACAATTACAACAGATTTTCATTCAGGAATTTTACTCTGCAACTTTTGAATGAGCCGTCTCTTTCCTAGATGCATTTCACATAAAAACCTTTTAAGTACAAGAAGCTTGTTGCCTTTGGCTGCTTTCAATGGGTGTTGAATTATAAATAGCAAAATAAAAAAAACTTATAAATGCACAATATCTGAAGAATGAATTACGAGAGCTAGCTGACTACACACTCGTTCTGTACCACCTTGAGTTCAGTATAAAGCGCAATGCTGTTTTTGTGTAGACTGTATGTCGGATTTTGTCCTGGGCTTATTCGAAGTTGTTCGGTGAAGATCCTATCAACCCGATATTGAAGCAAGAGAAGCTGGGAATAGACTTTATTTTTGTGTTATGTACTCTGGGTGTACTGTATTGCATTGAGGGAGAAAAATCTTTTTTTCTATTGAGGTTAAAGGTCATGGGGACAATATGGGGTAAACTTTGGAAACTCTTCGCAAGCAATACTTCAAGGAGGAAGCATGAACAGAACTCGTAATTATTACGTGTAAATTTATCGCAGGTTTTACTATGTTTTCAATAACCTGATTGGTTTGCTTTACATGTTGGTTTATACTAAGCTGTGCAGTGCAGCACATTAAATTGAAATTGGTAATATTGTCCAAATTGGAATCCACTCCTGAATTCTGGTTTATCTTTGACTGCAGGTGAACCGTCCGTTCCAGGACATCCTCAACCTGCAGGTCACGGCTCAAGCCTGGCTGGATGGAGTCGGGCAGCTCACGGATCTCTTGTCCTCCGAAGGACTGGAGGACATTCAGGTAAGTAAATTGTTACCGAGATAAAAAAAAATTAGAGAGTATAAAATGGATGGATGGTTGCTGCAGTGGGTGAGTGAATATAGTTGGTGACATTTGAAGCAGTGGAGCTTAGCAACTGGGATGCTCATGGGTTGATCCCTGGTCGTGTCTCACTGAGATGAGTTGTTCATTTCATAGTAACGTAAGGTTTTTCCCATCTGGATGGACCTTGTGAAATAAAGGTACCAAATAAATTAAGTCAGTATTCACCCCTAGTATAAGTGCTGTAGGCTTCCACCATATTTGTCTAGCTGCTTTAATAGTGTTTCAAAGCAACTGTCCTTCAAGGCCTGAATTATCATAGATTAAAGGGGGGGTTGAGGGAAATATTAATATCAAAATGATATCAAAACAATTTCAATTTCTTAGATGCAGTAGGTAGACAGTGTTTTTCACTCTGTGGTTCAATATTTATTTCTTGATAAGTCTGGTGCATATCAAAGCCTGTGTTTCATTGTTGCATACTTCTTTCTGCAACATAAAATGTCAGGATTTTTCCTCACTCCCACAGATTTGAATAAAATATGATTTGAGTGATTTTTCACAATAATCTTTCCTTAAACATAGCGCCTCGTGGATAACGCATACGTAAGTCAGCTGCTGGAAGCAGAGACGGAACTCGACGCCGGCTCCCTGGGGGACACCCTCTCGGGAGACATCAGTTCCTTACCCGTGGAGAACGTGAAACAATTCACCGTCCTGGCAGAGCTCGTGGTTAATTTTACAAAGTGCATAGACCTGGACAGATTTGTGGGATTCCATTCAGAGACCGAGCTCGAAGAGCAGGCATCATCCCTCAATGCTGACAACTTGTTTTTGGCAGGTCAGTTTAAGTTTAAGTCAATCTGATAAATGTTGTGTTAAGTTTCAAAGTTAAGAATGACAGATGGCATAATCGCGATCTGCCATACCTACAATTTCTGGTTTTGCTCCATATGTATCTACAAACTAGATTGTGTTTAACATCATTTATTACCCACAATGCATACAGTGCTTCTGCTGTCTGCACATGGAAGTCATGGACTTTCATTATTTGGTGATGAGTGAAAAAGTTCCTGTTGATTCATATTCCTTTGTTTTTTGCTGCTTTTTTGTAGCATGTTGTGGCGGCAATCACAAAATCAGTTGAGCAGAACCAACTTTTCAGTCTGTTTCCAGTCAGTAAGAAAAATGAATTCTGTGATAAATCTTTTGAATTTAGTCATCATTTTTCAAAATTTTCAAACAGCCATCCAGTTTCACAATTTAGATGGATTGGAGGAGGACAGTGAAATTCCTAAGCATGTCAAATATGCCTTGAGGATGGATTCTGACAGGACTCCAACCACGAGAGACCTCATGAATGTGTAAGTCAGTACATTTATAAAAGAGGTGCATTGAGTTGATGTCCTTTCCAGATCCTTTGCAAATTTATTGACAACCACATGACAATTGCATTTAAGTAGCATAAATATGCATAATTAGTCAAGTTTTACAACAGATAGGTCTGCAAAAACTGTTGACTTTTTGGAATTTTTTTACCCTTGCTCGCACGAGCTTTGTGCATATGACCCACTGTAGTGCGGATGTGAACAACGTGTATGATCTCACAGTTTATAGAAAAAGGAAACTGATTTGGTAGCTATTCACTTATTGCTGTTCATTAGTATGTAACATGTGGGGATCCTTTCAGTCTGACCATTTGTCATTTGCATGTGAAGGAGACGTATCAAGTTTAGTGGAAAATTTTCTGAATTTTACGAAACAACTCAACGTCTCGCTTGGAGAAAGGGCAGAGGAGAGGCCGGATGATGCGTTAAACATGAGTTGGCAATTCAGGATTTTCATGGCACTGACATGGAAGTATTTATAAGACTGTTCACTCTTAAAATGTTTATGAAGAACACGCATGATATACAGTGGCACCCCAACCTCAGTCACAGCTAATTGCTCGTTGGCAGTTTGGCACCTCAAAGCTTAGGGGGAATATGGAAAAAGCACAACCATTAAAGATGCATTTAAAGTGACTCTCCAAAAGGTATGGTGGCACTGCATGAGCCAGTTGGGTTTGGTTGTACCACATGAACCAGTTGATAATTCTGCATGTACTGTATGGACCAGATAAAGAATTACAAGCCACTGTTTGAGCCAATAAATTTTGAGTTAATATATGGACCAGTAAAGCTTGGAAGTATTGTAAGGACCAGTTAAGTTTGCACGTACCTGTATGGGCCAGCCAAGATTTTGAATACTCCATGGCCCAGGCGTGTCTGGAGGCGCTGTATGGTCCAGTTAGGTTTGGCTAAATTGTGTCATTGACTCAAGTGTTGAGCACTGCATGGCTTGTTCGTCTTACGTTAACTAAGTACCAGTTTATACGGTATGTAACTTTAACAAAAAATACACTGTGTAGTCAAACTTTGTGAAAAAGGTGCATTTTTAAGAGAAAGTTTCAGAAGCATATAATATAAATTACATAGACTTATTCTAAATCACACTTGTGTCTAAATACCTGTTAAGATGCTCTTAACTACGCTGTCATCCAGTTTTGATCCACCTCATTCGATCTTTTTCTACCTCAGCTACTGGTTCCGTACGGGTAGGACAAACTTTGCCACGGAGGGGCAGTACCTCCATGGCTACGTGTTCCTCCAGGACCTGGTGGAGAGGGCGATCATCGAACTCCACGCCGACAGCAACGTCAAACTTTCCGATGTCTACATCCAACAGATGCCGTATCCGTGCCACCAGAATGACAGGTTAGATCGGTGGTCCTCAAACAATCGGGTCACGATCCCAATCGGGTCTCGCCAAATGTTTCCGGTCAGGTTGCCTGGCAAAATTTTGGGTTGCATTGCTCTTGAAAGATGTCTAGTCTAGAATTTGCCAATTCTCCTTGTGATCTACGTCATACAGTGTGGTCAATGCTACGCTGAAATTTTTCCCGTTTGCGATAAGTTGCCCCACCTTGAGACTGAGTGACAGGGTACATCATCAACCAATGGTTCTGACTTGCTGAACACGCATATCCTTCAGCAGTGTGTATTAACTAATGGCCAGTTCCTCTTTACAAGTAACACATCATGGGACCCCCCTGTGTCTATGCCCCGTTCCGGTTGCAGCAACTCCCAGCCTTTCTCTTCTCCCTGAAGCTGGGAGTTGCTTGTAGTGGTGTGAAGGCCCATGTCTCTTGTGGTAACAGTAGCCTGTTAGATTTTTATGTATGTGTGACCTGGAAGCGGAGTCCATGGCCGTGGGGGTGACAGTGGATGGTTGTACATGGGTCACAGCAGAGAAGAAAGTGTGAGAAGAAGAGGTCAAATAAACTTCGTCCAGAGAGTAATACATAGAAAGCACCTGGTTGTTTCCACGGTTACGTTCTTCCGTCAATGCCCCCTTTTCATTAAGCAGAATTTGACCAATTAGATGAAAGGAAACAAGGTGATAGAACAAGGCATGATTGTAAAAGACTCGCTATTTTGTTTGTCGCTTCTGATAGATCTTTGGTGAAATGAGCTTGCAGCATGCTTGTGATCACTTGCACGGCCTCTCCAACTGCGGGTGAATTACCAATAAGTTTTAAAATGGGAAAATTCAATTCTGTGCAGCTGTAAGTAGCAAATACTGTGTAGCTGTAGTAGCAGATATCCAATCATTATGGAGAGGAACAAGTATGTAGGTCTTCAAGTAATATGATAGAGACGGATGCTTAACCCTCAGGACTACTCCTCATCGATGTGTATTTCTTGGTACTCTCGCAGGTTTCTCTTGGTTGCAACACTGGTCTTTCCTCTCCTCTTCACCGTCGGTTTCCTGGTCCTCATTGCCGTGATGACCCACCAGCTTGTCTATGAGAAGGAACGTGGAATCGAAGAGGTGAATATTAATTGTAGAGCGGTGGCACAAGTGTGCAATCACACCAATCTCATGCATGGTTGGATTTAATTTGTAATAATGATTATCTGGTAATCTAGGGTAGACAGTGTACAGAAATTACATTGCTTTGGCAGTTGAAATTCTGTGTAGTCTTTGTAGCCACCTAGCAAAAGCTGTGATTGATCATGTCAAACAGTGTAGTGCTTCATTTATTATTTGTTACATAATTCTGTCCTTTAATCCTTAGAAGTGATGAGAAAATTCATATTGAAAACTGGTAAGATTGAAAGTCACAGCAAGTCGAAGAAAAACCTGGTCCAGCTCTGTAGAATCTCTCAACAACTTCTCCGTCTTAGATTCATACTTTACTTAGAAAAATCAAATCGTGACTTACTATTTATTGCACAGACTCATAGATGAAGTGCCATGAAAAATAAAGTTTTACCAAAACTAAAAGGGAAGAGCCCCCCAAAATATTAGAATTAGAAAAAAATGAATACAAATCTTGTTCCTTATTCTGTGAAATGGTCACTTCTTTAATCTTTCAACAACATCTCCATGTGGGTTTCATACTTATTCAAAAATTACCACATAAATCTTCATAACATCACTATTTGTTAACTAACTTCATAGATTAATTTGCCCTGAAAATTATCTTTGTTACAAATAATTTCTTTGAAAATTTCAGCTCAACTCCAAGTATCTATGGTTGTAATATTTCAATGATTTTCCTCCATGTTCTGGTACACTTAACATCAGTCTGCCGGCTTGCATGGGTATTTTTGACACCCATTTTGCTATTGAGGTGAATCCTCAGGCAGAGGTGAAGCTTGGACAGATCTCATATTTAGTGCATAGGCGTACCACATTGAGTACAAGAACCCTATTGTTTTTGGTGGAGGTCAAAGGTCATTTGTAGTCAACAGGGGTCAAATTCTCTTACACCCATTTGGCCATTGATGTGAATCCCCATACATTCTGTTAATAAATCTCTTGCATTTCCGTTCTCAGCTGATGAAGGTGATGGGATTACAGAGCGGCATCAACTGGTTGGCCTGGTTCATCGTCAATGCCGTCCTCTTGGCTGCTCTCATGCTCGTCATCTCCATCATAGTCTTCATCGGAGGCCTCATCATTCACAGCAAGTTCTTGCTCGTTTTCCTCTTCTTCCTCTGCTACGGTTTGTCGCTGATCATGATGAGGTTGGTAAATCTGATTTGTTTCCCCCGATGATTCTAGATCTTATTGCCTTCTGGTATTTTTTGTTTCACTCATCCTTACCATGAATTGGATAAAAAAAACTGTGGTGAGATGATATTTCTGTGATAATTCAGGCCTTGAGCTTCAGTCGTTGTAGGATACTAAGCATTGCAACTACACAAGTGTGGATTAAGCCTGCATGTGGCTTGTATATTACAACTCTACATCAGGTTTTCAAATTTGGCATCTTTTGTCGCACAAGATGAGTTCAGATGGGAAAACACTAGAATGCTCTTTTATAGAAAGAGAAAACCCATTCTAGTGTGACCTGGACAGCGATCAAACTCGTACCTCCTGCAGGTTGCTATTAGCAATTTTTATCTTCAAAATGCCACAACCTTTATCCTTGATGAATTTACTGTACGAAGTTTTGTTCAGTAGTTCTGAGATAATTATAAATGAACAATGATTCTGCTTTGAACTTATCATGAAATTCTGGTCATAGGTTCTCGAAACCTTGAAATTTCTCAGAAGATGTGATTTTGTTTGTCTTAGAGGTGTGAAAGAGATCCATCACATGTGTGCTTTTTGTTTGCTTGGTGTGCCAAGAACTTACATGCTCTACTTTTGTGATGTACAAATATCTTGACAATGTTGAGTCAGATTACTGGAAAACCTTTCAGTTGTGGTGACGGTTAACAGATGCTCAGTGTTTTGTAATGTTCCAGCTTTCAAACTTTTCTCCTTTACTGTCATTTCGTTCTTGTTTAGCTCACATGGCATGAGTCACTTTTTAGTATTCACTAGAAACGTTTAAGTGTGAAATAATTTTGGTTGCGTGGTTATGGCTAGTTGTGCAATTTAAACTTGTGTTAGTCCCACCAACATAATTTCATTCCTTGTAACTCATCTTCGAGCAGTTTCTCTGATTTTCAAGATTTTAGGCGTTCTTGTAAACCAAGTGAAATTTACTTTGTAATATTTGCTATTTAAAATGGAGTACAAAATGATCTAAAATCTGGTTAATGTTTAGAATCAGACAGTGATTTCCTCCTATGTGTTCACCTCAAAATTCAGTGTGTGTGTGTGTGTGTGTGTGTCTTGTAGCAGGAGTCTGTGTTTACTTTCCAACATTATTGGCAGCTGAAAGCCTCACCATATGTAGCTATTTATAGTAACTTTATAATTGGTAGACAAAAAAATGATGGCAAGATGAAGCTTTCTTCTCTGTCACATAAATTTGCATTTTAAATGAACCAGTTCTACAGAACCAAATTCAATAGCACAGTCACTGCCAGACTTGTCTCTGTTAAATTGATTACTCCTGTGGACGATTCATCAATATGCTCTCGTTTCTGATGAGAAAAATGAAGGGCAAGATATAATTTAGCGACGTCAGAGTCGCCAAACCCTAACGACAACCGCTTTTGGTAATGAATTCCAATTTTTGGTATCTCGGTAGTTCCTAACCTTCCTTCCTTCATCCCATTTCTCTCACAGCTACATGTCCAGTTCCTTCTTCCATAAATCCAACATTGCCAGCCTTGGATCTGTTTTGATCTATTTCTTCCTCTACCTTCCGTTCGGATTCGTCTACATCATGAGAGTAGATGTATCTCGAGCTGCTGTCTATCTGATGGTGAGACGTTTGGATTTTTTCACTTCCCTTGTAAAGCGTATGCAATTTAGTGATTTAACGATCTTGATAACATTTATGTAGGTCTACTTTTTCTCTGGATTTCCATGATTGAAAAATAATAAAGCTAAGGTCAAAATTTTGAAAGACTCTTGAAAAAAGGTTCAAAAAGAGCTCCAGGGAGAAATTGTGGAAATACCAAAAGAGCCCTCCAAAACAGGACTTGCAATAGCAAAAAAAATGGACGAATTCTTCAAAAAGAAAATGGAGAGTAAGAGAAAAATGGAGGCAACTCATCAGAAAAAGGTTTGAGGGATCTTTCTGAGCAAGTTGAAAAAGAGAGAACACTGAGTGTTGAGTAGGTACAAGTAACACCACATAAAATATGTACACACAATGGGAAGAAGCCAGGTGAAGCTGGTGATAGCTTCTTTCCAGTCCTGAAAAGATGAACAAAAATAAACCAGGAAATAGGGGAAGAAAAACGGAAGGCAAATGAAACAACAAGGGACTGATTCATTGGTTGGT
>VJOZ01060654.1:0-11011 GCA_009801055.1 Stichopus horrens
CTTGATTCCGCTTGATCAGTCGGCATATTGGATGGAAGGACGGACTCCATTCTACAGCTTCACATATGTAAAAATGTCATCAATATTGACAAATTTCGGCCGGTAGATGAAGAAGAACTTGACGTATACCCCGAGAGCACATTAGAGAATTTAGTTCAGAGAGTTAGTAGAATTATTGCCGTGGATATTGAAGTCCTATTTTTACATTTTTGCAATCAAACATGAATATGAAGAATAATCCTAGACAAAGGAGTCATGTAATCACTTCAAAAGTAAAAAATAAAATGAGGAAGTTTTCGAAGACTTGCGGGGCTCGCTATTTTCCTCTAGAGATGTTGTTACATCATTGCTCAGTTTAAACATATTCACAAAAATGATGGGAATTTTGTGGACTGGGAGTTGCAGAAGTAATGTTCACGAAAGTTTGGTATACTACGCTATAATGTTCGACCTACTGCTCTATTGTCATCTGCAGGAAAAGGATTTGATAAGTTTAGAACTGAAGGTTAGTGAAGTTCCAATGATCGTAGAGATTTAAAAAATAAAAAAAAACTGACAGTCAAACCAAAAACAAAACTAAAAAAAAAAACCCTGAGAAAAAAAAACCCCGAGAAAATGTTTTATACTTTCATGTAAAATATGGTATAATTTTGATGGACCATGTTTACTACATATGTGTAGATTACGTTATGGATTGGCAAGTCCTACCTCCCCTCACACTCCAAGATGCCCCCCTCCCTCCACCTAAACCCTCACTGGTTTGGCCTCCCGTATACGACAAAGTGTACAATTTTCACAAACCGTAAGTAGAACATTATTCTGCATGCTATTTTGTTAAGTTGTCTGTTGGGACTGATTGTGGTAATTTAAAACCAGGTGCAAGTATGACTGTTCCTTTTTAAAAGACCCAAAAAGTTATAGCTGCTGAGGACGAAGACATTAATGACATTAATGGAACATACTATTAAATTTGTGCGAAAGTTATTCAATTCCGCGAGATCGATATATAGATCAGAATAATTCTCAGTCTGCATTCTATGCCGACGTTCTGATATGGTTTAACATTCATGAAAGATGTAAGGCCAAAAAAATTCTACTGACTATGATGCAAGCATGACGTCATTCCAAGTCAACGAATCTTATTGTATCTGATACGGGTATAATTGATAGCTATCTATGTTTTTACAGCTGATGGGTATATAGGTTATGGATGAACGTTTAAAAAGTTGATGACATTCGAGATATTCCTTCTTCTCATCGTAACCTGAATGATTTACAGACCCTCGAGCATCGATTGTAATATCGAATGTTGAAAAGGAGATAAAGTAATCAACGATATGTCTAAGTTGTACATTTAAGTTTGAGTCAATTTAAGCATTGTGAAAAAAAGAAGAAGAATGAATTGCTATCAGCAATGAGAGAAAGAAAGACACCGCAAGACAGTCAACCTCAGTGAAAGACAAACAACGATAAGAAGGAGAGAGAAAAAAAGACAAGACCGATAGCAACTTGAATAATCTTTGAAATGAAACAATAATCATTTGCAAGAGACATATCGAATCAGTTTCAAAGAGATCTAGCTAATTGATGAGAGAAAAAGCCTCTGAGCTCTTCTCGATCAAAAACACATGTATATAACAAGACAGGTGCAAATTGGTATAATTTAATTTTGAATGAAAATGTTTGTTCTTATCGAATGCGACGGAAAAGGTGATAGCATCGACAATCCCTTCATCCTGTATTAAAGTTGTCTCCTCCTCCTTCTTCTTGTTACCTTCAAGTGTTACTCCTAATCTGAGAATATGCTTGAGAAAATGTCTTTTGACATTTTGCTCATAGAGACGATACCAATCAAACGGCATTTTCAATACCTCAGGGATGCTTAGAATAACAACCGAATCAGTCGTATCGAGCTGAAGTTAGAAAGACACACGAAGGGCAGTTTAGACACATTTGGGTGGAAACTAACAAAACATCGATCTAGTGTCACGAATTTTAATTTCTCCATCTCTTTCTCTCTTCACTCTCTTTAAGTTATCAACGTATGTCGATACCAAATGTGACAGACCTAAATAAATTGATAACACTCCCGTTTTCCTTTTTTGTTTTGCTTTCATTCATTTATTTTCTTTGCTAATTCTGTTCTGTATCGTCAAAAACGCAAACATTATCTTTGAAATTAGCAATTGAGGTAGCGTTTTCATTTTCTTGAAATAAATGTTTAAGTTTAAATCAGAAATCAGA
Source organism: Stichopus horrens (assembly GCA_009801055.1). NCBI lineage: Eukaryota > Metazoa > Echinodermata > Holothuroidea > Aspidochirotida > Stichopodidae > Stichopus > Stichopus horrens. The sequence continues at coordinate 2,245 of VJOZ01060654.1, forward strand.
ATCTGAGATTTAAGAATATCTACCCTTCTTTAATGCTACTAGATACAGTCTCCCATCTTCCCAGATGCTAGTTTAGATCGAAAACCATTTTTTCTTTTACTTTTGTAATTATGAAACAATGAGACTCTCCATGTCACGTATTTTTGATTTGTTGCAGATCTCTTTGAAGGACAAATACTCACAAAGCTGTCCAGTGCACAAAACTCTCGTGTGCAGAACTGGACATTCGCCATTTTGTTTTTCATTTTAAAGAATATCGGAACGTTAGAAATATCTCTGAGTACGTGAACCAGACGCAATGTGTTTTCTGGCTATTTAAAATGATGCTTGAAATTTCGTTGTATTTATAGACTGCTCCCAGAATGGGAGCCCCAAGATTGTCCGTGTAAGTGTTGTCGTGTATATCACCATTGCTTCACCCTTGAGGATACTGTTAAATTAGGACATCTTGGCACTATATATATGATTTGATATGAAATGATTTCAAAAAGCTATTACAAAAACAAGAATAGGCCATAGGCAACGTTAAGCAATACAGTAGGGCATCTACCTTTGGAAAGATTCCATACTTTCATGGAAAGCAGGGAAAAATGTCCAATCATGCAGTCAAGTTCCATGCAATGAAACGTAAGTGAACGACACTGATGCATAAACGTGTTTTGTAAATGAATTACGTCTTAATTGAGGTAACAAAAACAGGTGATAAATTGTATCAGTGGATGCAATATCTGTCTCATAATTTAGTAGTACATGTTCTGATCTATTATTTTTCTCACAAAAATTACTTTGATTTATTGTATTTGTTTCTCTAAAATCCAAATAAAAGTCTCAACTTTATGTACGTAAGTAAAAATATCGTTTTTGTCCATTTTAATGATTTCCCTCCTATTATTTCGACGCGTGGGTGCTGCTGAGATTATCATGTCATTGATATTTTCGTTACTTCTATGAAAGTATTGATCTCATTTTGTGAAGCTTAGTCGGGAAACCCGATATAATGGAGTAAAAGACCGTTCCAACGTGTATCGTCACTTTTGTTGATCTTTGCGAAATAAATTGACGTTTTCAAATTGATTCAACACATATATGAAACAAATAAACACAAAGATTGCGAGATTGTTGACTCTTCGATAGAGAAAAGTTCGATACTTCGTCGCTAACATTTTAATCTTAGCGTACTGCAGTTGTTTTCATGTCCGCTACATCCTAACATTTTTAGTTTAGAATAACGAGACTTCTCTTTTGTTTTGCTTTAAACGCATTTTCCAATGGACAAAATTTTTATACAATGAAATCTGCTTTTTATTTGATTTACAAAAGGATCAATAAAAGTTGCTCTAGATATTTGGATGTTAAAACAAAAAGTGTAATGGAACAGAAAGGAAACAGAGAAAACGTCGTTAATAGCAACAATATTTTTTGAAATGGCAAATATCTTTGTTTCCTTTTTTCAGAGCTATTATACTTTCAACATAAGACTGCTGCCTTTACGTGTTCTATTACGTTACGACAATTACGTCACAATACATAACCAACAAACAAATGTCAGCAGCATCTTCCAAACTGAGGAATTAACCTGCATATCTTGCTAAACTTGGCCTATCTTGCTAAACTTTGACTTTCCACTTTGAAAAGAATAAATGTTACTCTTACACTTTGCAACATAAAATGTATCAAAGAAAGATGCCACTATCCGATTTTGTCATTTAACTTGAAAGTACTAGCCTAATCAAAGGACATACCTTATTTACACATTCAATAGATTTTTACTGTGGGCGTGATGCTGGTACATTGAAGCTATCCGTTACATATTGTACGTAAACTGAAACTATACCACGTCATTAGTGATAACATTTTATTAGAATCACGCCAGAAGTATGAGGTTTACAAGTTGCAAGAGTTACCATTCGAGGCAAACTTCAACTCTTCCGACTGTGTAAGTCACAGTTTTGCTAGGGTCTGTTATGCTTAAATTTCGTGTGCGGAATGTTGTGATGACGCTGTTATTGTCGCTATGCTATTATGTATACTTCCCTAATTGCGACAATTGTTGACGCTTCAGGGGGGGAGATGGACAACACGACCCATATATTGAGTGTATTACATAACCCTTGAGAGATAGTGATGAAATTGGGAATGTAGACATTGTGGATGTAAATAAATAAACCACTCTTTTAAACCTAGATGTTAAGTTTATGGATGCAAAGGTTACCTTCATACACTCAACATATACCATCTCACTGTTGCATATTTTGTTCATGTTTGCAAGCAATCTGTAATAAATAAAAGGTATACTCCTTTTCTGTCTTTGTTTTTGAAAAAAAAAAATCTCGACAACAGTCACCTCACATGTCATTCCCGACAATAACCCATGCCGGTCCAATGAACATTGATTCAATGATTAAAATATCTTTGCTTGGTTTCTGACAGGATAAACTCAATCTTGATTGCAAAATTCCCGTTCTATCCTGGTTTCCTTTGGGCGGTGATTTGGTACAATGCGATATCTTTTCATTTCTACCTCGAATGTCGGAGTTGCTATTTCATTAAACGAGTTAGCGACGTGATTGGTCGCCCGCGAGTCTATTTGAATTTCAAATCAACTTTGATTCAGAGAGATTGCACTTTATAAATAAAGCAAAAAACAGCGGGTAGATGCGAAAGGAGTTTGTAAGGGTAAGAAGAGGTTAATATTAATATCCTCTCCGAAAAGGGTAAAATCTGTGTTGCATTTCTCCTTCTGTGCGATCGTGGTGGCGCATCAATTTAAAGTGGTATTTTATTTGATGCCGAAGACAGAAGAAATGCAATAACATGTGGAAATTATGTAAAACTGTCGAAGTGACGTTCAGATTCGAACGGAACTGATTTTAACCATAAAACTTAAATGAACAATATTTTGACGAGGTCTTATGAGGATTGTTTTTTTTTTTTTTTGAAGATTACTTAAGTGGAAATATCCAAATATTGGATATTCCCACGTACAATCTACAAACTGATACTTAATGCAATCTTAAGACAATGTAACTACAATGATAAGGTTTAATCTGTAAGGTCAAAACTGAACAATAATTGACCAGAGATGTATGCCAGACCAGACCAACTGTGTATGCCAGTTTAATTTGAATGAATCGTTATTTTGTTAAAGCTTATGTTTATGCTAAATGTATTTAATCAAAGTGAACTTATTTTTTTTAAATTTCATTCCACCAAAAGCGAGGGAGAAGCTTGGAACTGTGCCAGTGATGCGATCTTTGCCACATTTTCTTACTTGTCCCCTGCAATACCCAACTTCCTAGAAAGGTCCAAAACATCAACACTGTTATCTTCTTACCATGAGTGTAAAATCACGACGGTGGGGGAGGGGTTAGGGTGGTGGTTGGCTTGGAACGTTTGCTTGTAATTTCAAAATTGTGTCGTTATGTAATAGTCAACTTAAGCGTCATGTAGCGTAAACATTCCTGATTTTTCCTGTGACTATCAATCTACACCTTTGCTTCTTTGATTGTCTTTTCGTAAGTTTCATTGATATTAAAGAACGACAAGCAATCACTTCTAATGTCTTTCCTTTAATTAACAAAACAATCGTTTGAGTAATTATCTTTGCCAATAATCAAGATAGTGTTTATTCAGCTTACCGCCTTAGGTAGCAATTACTCGTGGTGTAGATCAAACAAAATCTTCAATATTTTTTTCTTGCGTTCCGTGAACGAAACGATTACTTACAATGATTTTCTGTTATCAGACAGAAATGAACCTCCCATAAGAGAAAACCGTGGGGAAAAGGAAAGTCAATAAGAAGAGCAAATAGACAAAGCAGTTTAGTGAAAATCTAGTGAAAAATACTGATTATGTGATAAAAAGTTTCTTGAAATGTTAATTGACGTTAAATGTTTCCTTAAAATGCACAGTTGTTGCGGAAAGTCCTCCTTCTGTATGATTGCCTTGTGAAGTATTGTCATGNNGAATTGTATGAATACAAATTTTCCAATTCATGGCAGTATTTAATTTAGAATTAACAAGAAATATAAAACTATTAGCTTAGATAACAACTTACCTCGAGCTATCTCGAACACTAGAGACTTTGTAACATGCTTGGAAAAACATGTTCAAACATGAATTTTATCATGCAAGAAACGTAATGCAATAAATTAGTCAGAGTCTCCACATATTATTTATATTTAAAAACTTGTCGAATAAAAAAAAAATGGTAGCACGAAGTGGGAGAATCGAATATGTCGCTATTCTTCGATATGGTCATAAACTTGTTATCTTTCAAACTTTCCATGAATAATACTAGCATAATGTTTGATATTGATGTTTTAAGGAATATTTTCTGCTCCCTTTCGCATAACTCAAAATTTTTCTCACGGAGTCCTTTATTTTTTCAAATCAATTTGTCTTTAAATTAACAACCAACTCGTTGCCTTCGGTTTGCCTTCCATTTCCCAACTCCCTGCCGTCCATCTTGTCCAAAGTTTGTCAAATCAATTCAAGTATTCAAATAAACTGATACATCTTACTTCTAAAGTGATGACCCGTTACTACTTTTTTACTTCCCAATATTCGAACTAAACATTAAACGGAGAAGCTTTCTTTTAAGATTTCCAACAAACTTATTAATTCCATGAACGATGTCTTTGTGAGACAATTTTCTCTCTGCTCAAACTTGACAATTCCCAGTGGATGACAAGAAAAGAAATACAATTTACTTTGTTGAACATAAAATCGATGCGGGCCTTAATATTCTTGTCAGAATTATTTTCCGTTTGGTTTATAGATTGAATTCGCTTCCATTACGCCAAAGTTCACAGCGATACCCTACATTACACATGGCTATCGCGCGAAAACAAACAGTATAGGCTTAAATGGTATTATAAATATGCATAATATTTTCAATTAGTATCTCGTTTCGTTTTTGAGCTACGTCGTTGAGAAAAACAACGACGTAACGAGCTACACCAAGTTTTTTTTTTTGTTCTACCGCTCCTCAACTCTGACTCTCTCATGTTGATGTATATAGTTCATAATTTCTGTACAAACATTTTCTATTTAAATATATTTTGTTTGCAAGACATTAAAATATGTGTAGTTACATGAACGGAACAGGAGAACAATTCTGTGATCATTATAATTGACATGTATTGCACTACAGTATAACTCTCTAATGTTGTTCAGTAATGTGAGAACCAGTATTTCATTATCGAATCTTGAATGGCAATGAAATATCAACACAAGTAACAGAATCTTTGGGCAAACGTGCTGAAACTAAAGGGTACAACACCAGAAAGTAAAACACAGGCAGTAAACTTTGAGAAGCGATATAACATGAATTAAGTGTTTCAAAGAACTTGAGACGTTTTTATTCGAAATAAACTTTTTCTGTTAATACCCACCAGAAAAAAAAGACTTTTGTGTGGCTTAAGGACATATGCAACCTGCGTTATCACTGTACATTAAATGTCTACTGAACGGAAGTTAAGATAATCAGATAAAGCACTTAATCGATCTTCCTCCTGGTCTATTGGTTTTTGCAAGCACGGTATATTGACATATCAACACCAATGTCTTGCTCATAATAAATATTGTGAAAGAATGCAACGAAAAGCTTAAAAACACAGCTACACCATTGACAAATAATGATAACAGCATGACCAAAAGCTCGATCGTGATTCCAAAGCCGTGTTCGTAAACAGGGAATTATGGTATATGGGCTGTGTAAGTGTTTAACCCGAGGGAGCAGTCTGTACGAACATACAACTCAAGTTTTGCAACAGGAACTCATGATTTCTGGTGGGCCCGGTTTTGCGTTATACTGGCATTATTGGTGATTTACTAATGTGGAGAGACGAAACCTACTTAACATATTTACCTAGTTCTTATTGGATTTTTGTCCATTTTACAGGTATGACACTTTAAGGAAAGAAAGATGCAGAACAATTAGCCTGTTTGAAGTTCAAATCAAAGGCTATAATCAACTTTCTTTTGTGTACGCGAGTTAATCTCTAAAAGACGATGAATATAAACATATTTTCAAAACATGCTGTATGTATATGTCATACAAACGGTAGAGACATTCACAATTCCAGATTGTTTGTTTTACATCGTAATCATCGCAAAACTATTAATTAATCTGTTATCTATAGATGTAAACATCATCCGTTCTTAATGTCTCTTTCACATTTTTCTGCCTCTCCATCTTCCCTTCTCCATCCTGTCTCTTCATACCACTGTGTCTTTCTTCATAACTGCTTAAAATAATTGGTGAAACGACTTTTTTATAGCAGTTGTTACAATCCATTACTCATTATTGACTTAACTTTCACCAATCTTCACAACCTATTGATCATGGCTGGCAGGATCAATTTTTAAACAAACGAGGCAGTTGGTAATAAGATACTTTTGTTTCAGTTCCCGGTAACCGTTCCAGCATGGTTTCCGTCCAGTCTCCAGCGACGGTGGCATCTTAAAAGCTATTTGACTTCTTGTAAGCGAATGCGACCAATATGCAATGACGTCACCCCGACTTCAAGGAAAGGAACATTTATGTCGAAGGGCAATATGAACTGGAGTATATTGCCCAATTTAATCCCTTGTGGATTTATGCCAGTATGGGGAGAGGTTACAGATGGCTGACATTTCGAGTGTAGACATTTTCAAGACCGACCTTTGCAGATTTAGACGTAGAAAAAATAGCATGGGTAGGGCAAAACAAACACTGTGTACGTTTTTACAGCTTTTGTAGCTCATCCTAATTTGTTAATACTCATAAAGGAAAAGTTTGTTCTCGAGGTGCAGTAATAAAGGTAGTAAAAAACTACAACAACAAAAAACTGTTTCAAAAACTGATTACTTTCCAGACAACAGACTATCCCTGTCAGCTTTATCATCCTCTAAAGTTTTTATTCATTAACAAAAGCATATAACAATAGAAAAGATTCCTGACTAAAAGAAATAACAGCATGGATAATCATGTTGGATAATTTTGGAAACAATTGAAGGACTTATGATACTTAACGTTGCTATGCCTTAATTATTTTAGCTACCAAGAAACAAGTTTAAATTAAACATTATTCCACTCGCTCTCTGATCGTTGGTTGAATTATTGCTTATGTTAAAGAACTATATATTGAAGTCTTGAAGTCGTCACATGAGCTTTGAAGGTCATAATTTTTCCATCTATTTCTTATTGAGTGGAAATCTTCATATTTGTTTGACATTTTGCAATCTTCCGTAGATGAATCAGCACGTTGAACACTGGATCTCTTTAAAGATAACAAACCTTTTAAGGATTCTTTGAATTTGACTACGCATTCCAAGACTAACTTCTCTATTATCACCTTCCTTGTGGCTTGACATTTAAAATGCATGAACTCGTTTTAACGTGTTCCATATATTTCCAGTCCCCCTGCTATTTCCAACGGTAGTTCTAGATTCCGTGTTAAGAATATTAATCTGTCATGTCTCCCACATGGCATACCTTACATTAATATACGAAAAATACTTGATAATGATTGTTCCAGACAACGAATATGTATGACTATAAAGTAGGTTGTCTTTGTATACCATCAGACCTTAATAGTGTCTATTAGGTTTACAAAAACCGGCCGCAAAAGGATTGAGAAGGAATGCGTGAATTTCAAAGTAGGCCTACAAGAGTGGTTCCATTATGCCACTCAAATTTCTCTCCAATATATTATATTGTTTTACATAATTTAAAGTTTATCTATACCGTGAGGAAAATTCCGGAAGAATCTTTTCCTTAGTCCTTTTTCTTACCACGTACCATTGAACGTCATTAAAAGTATGTTTAAAGGAAGTCGAAAGTGAAACCGGAGACAAGTACATTTCAGTGAAGATCTACTTTAGACAACGTCACTGCATGAATTTGATTTGATTTATCCAAAGGTTTTACAATCGTTAACTTTTTTGATCTTTACCGCCACATGAAATACACCAACGCATCGTTACACATATTTCTGGAAAATAAGATAATGCGTACCACTCTATGCATGTCACTAACATTCCAAATCAGTCAAAGAAATGTCCCTGATCTAGTTCAACCAATAACATAATACGATTTACACCAAATAGGACAAACCTTAAATGAGTGCAATAAAAAGAAAACTGCCTTTATCAATTTTTCAGCTAAAATATGGACACACCATGACATTTTTGTAATCTCCTTTTTATTTGTGATGGCCTTATATCGGCAGATACTGTCCGTATAAGTTNNATTAAGAGGAAGACAACAAAGATCGTTTAACAAACCAGTAAGAAGAAGTTCAACAAACTGCTAACCCTTTGCTAGATTAAAATGTCTAATCTATGCTTATTCAAAATGTTTTCCCTTAGATAAGAGGCACCTGGGAAATCTATATAGAAATACAAGTAATGACTTGAAAGTTTAATGTAATTTAGGTTACATTGTTTACTTTATAGTATAGGTATTGTATTTGCTGCACACGTTTTGTACTTACGTTCCTACAAAGTTTTTCATAATTTACTAAACGCCGACTGAGCCTTACAGTCGTCTGTGTACTACTTACCAATGTTGCTTTAAAACATCTTTAACATAAACAAAATCAATACGGGCACAATTCGGTTACCTTCTGTCTCCCTATAGCTTATTTATGCTCCATTGACAATGGAATTAGTAATGACAACAATGTACGTGCACATACGTGCACATTGAATATCACACATCTTTGAATATCACACATTGTTGAATATCATTTCCAAGATAGGAAGGTTTGTCTCGTCCAGT
>VJOZ01060709.1:0-13531 GCA_009801055.1 Stichopus horrens
TTGCTTCTAATAAAGGCAATTTGATGGATAAAATATACTGATGCAGTTTTGTCACAAGAAATTTAGTCTTTACTTGTGCAGACCTAGTAAGTGAAACTATGAATTCGTTTTTTCGACTTAGTTTTTCTATATTTGTGGCAACGTTCTTGAATGGTTCTACAGGTAAGAAAAATGCATTTATAACATCTAATCAAGCAAATGTACAAAGATACATTATAAATTCTTCATGCATTCGTTGATAATTATACGAAATTTCTTTGTAAACTTCATATCATGATAATACTGACTTATTTTAACTGTTTTTCTGTGGTTTTATTTTGAAGATTTTGTTATTGAGTTAGAATAGAAACTGTTGAAAATGTTACCCTTAAATTGCACACTCTTGAGACAATTTGTACAGAGTCGTCTTTGAGAGACGTCAAATTATGGTTCTTATAAAAGTCTTTATCAGCACTGATCACTATATTACATTTATACTCTAAGTCATTCGTTTAGGTTTAATTTTTGAAGTATCTTGTGCGGAAAAGAGAGAGAGGGGGAAGGAGAGAGGTAATCTGGCACGCGTTGAAGGAATATAGTATGCGATATTTTTATTGACCTTGCACATTACATAACTCACTCAGGGTTACTTCTTTATAGCATTAAAGAATTCATTGCGAATATCTACTTGATATACAGGCATTGGCTGTGTGCTAGACAAGTACCCATCTCGAAATGGTTGCCACGAGTCTGTAACTTTTGGGTGCACGTTTGGAAATGTTGGTGGATACAAATTTCGTTACCACGAGGAAAGTATTATATCTCCATTCTCCTGTCATTTTTCCAAAGGTAAGCTTAAACAAATGTAGAGTGTTTTCTCGACTTTACGGTGGGAGAATGACCGGGCGTGGTATGGACTGGGAAACCGAAAGAGAATTGGAGTATTATGTGAACTTTTTTGTCCTGCTCCTCGGTTCCTTCGAGGGGAACTGACGAGAAATTAAAGAGACACCAAAGCACTTTTGAAAAAGAAAGACCTAAATTATATTAAGACTTTTTACCATCTTAACCAAACTATTGGCAGTACCAACCCACATGATTCGTGTAACAACTTTAAAAAAATAGAGATTATTCAGGCAGTTAAAGAAGGCACGGAAGATTCTTGACGATATGGATGATTCTGTTATCATTTGCTAGGTACTTTGTTCTGGTGTCTGTATTAGGTGTCGATTTACTTTAGCAGAGAAAAGTAAAATAAGCTCGATGGAGCTACTCGTACAGCATAATGATGAACGCTTTCACGTCAATTGGTTGGAACTTCTTTTCGATCTAAAAACCCATGAACTTAAGGTGGTCTTCAAGTTTTTTAAATTTAAAATGGTGTTCAAATGGAAAAGAAAGATTTATCCAGATTCAATGAACGATCCTCTGATAAACACGTCAGAACTTTTAATGCTACCAAATTAACCTCCCTGTGCTCTCTGTGACTGACATCACTCTATATGTATCTTTATGTCAAACAAACATTTGGATTTATCCCGTCACCAATAGGAATACCACCAATGTCATGATATTAATTAATTAGATTAATTAAATTTCAGTGTGTCTGATAAAAAGATGTATGTCCGTGGCAGATATATATAGATATTGCAACATATTCTGTGGAAGGCATTATTTCACAAATAGGATGATGTGTTACATAACATTATTTTAATGCATATTTGAAAGTCGCTGTCCAACTTGAAATTCAGCAACAAACGCTGTTCCTTTGTTTGTTCATTCTAGTTGGTTCAAACATTTAATGGATATTTTTAAGTTTTCAGTATATGTTCATTTTGTAAATTTCCATGCATGTTCCTATATATCATGAAGCCGTACATATGCGAAATAATCTGTACAGTGTATTGTGTAATGCACCTCTGCATAATTAAAATTCATGATGAAAAAAAAAAACAATTCCAAGATCGCAGTAAAGCAGCGAAGGGTGTACACTGAATAATAGTAGAAACAATACGAGTAGAATACAATATGAATAGAAACAATATGAAAAATTTAAATACCAAGATGTCTCGCATTTGGAGAACGTTCAGTTTCAGTAAAAAGAATAACCAGAGAGTTAGAGAACTTTTTGATTTCTCGCCAAAATTTATGATAAAGAAAGGATTACCAACATACCAATTTTGAAGTTCACTCACCTTACCCCTATTGAGATGCATGTCTGCAACAAATCAATCACTGATATACATACCTTCCCTACAAGTTCCTCAAAACCTATTTGCTTGAGGTTTTTTGTTTAGGGGGGGGTTGTATGCAAGTAAATCGTTTCTTGCAGTTTGTGTTGCACGACTAACTTGTTTTTCCAACATCATAGTATGCTAGAAAATGATGTTTAGGATGACAAGATGTGGGTAGGAAGTATGCATGAGAGTCAGTTGGTTTCGAGTAGATCTTAGTTTCAAGTTGTGTGTTGTTTTTCAAGATGTATGTCCAAGAACTGAATGCTGTCTTTGGAACTGTTGAATGTGTACTTGATTGTGGGGTGATTTGCGTTCAAAATGGTATGAAAGAGGGAGAGGTTGCGGGTAGTGGATGTCCACATGAATCGTATATCATCAATAAAGCGTTTCTCATGTGTTTCGAAGAATGTAGTTCCTTGAAGTTAGGATGTTTCTTTCAAGTGTGCCCATAACGAAGTTCGCATATGAAGGCGCAACGCGTGCGCCTTGAATCTGCAGATAGTGTTTGCTATTGAACTTGAAGTTGTTTACAGTTAGGATTAATTCAAGTGTGCGTATAAGTGGGTCGATGTAAACGTTAGCGTGTATCTATAGGGCCTCCGCTTAGGCGTTCAGTCCTTCATTCCGGTGTGGCGGGATATTAGTGTATAGTGAAGTAACATTGGCTGTGACGAGAGTGACTTTCTAGTTTTAAAAAGGCGAATAATTTATGTTAATTTAGTTTATGTGATTTTTGAGATGAGTTGTGTCTTGGAGATGGGAGGGTAAGGCTTGAAAAAGAGGGCGAAGGTGATAGTCAACAAATTTTGAGATTTCAGCTTCAGAAAATTGGGCGCCATGGGTTGTTACGTTAATGTATTTGGGTAGAAAATATAAGTTAAGGCATGTCTGCTTAGGGACTTTTAAATTCCAATAAATCGTCCTTTACTTGTAGGGGGTCTGTTTGTGGCGGGGTAGGGCAGAAACCTAATCCCTTAGATAGAATATTTAGTTCCTCTTCTGATAATTCGTAGTTAGATAGTATCACTACCGTCAGCTTGCAAGTCCGGTTCGGATATACCGTCCAGGGGGGAGTGTGAATCCACAGTAACCTCTGTTTGTGTGTTTGAAGGTATTATTGTGTTCACGTGCGCTGTCTTCTTTGTGTGTACTTTCCTTCTCTGAGATTCTTTCGCTTTGTCAATCTTTTTTTCTTTGGTTCAGGTCGGCTTGAAATATCTGTGAATCTTTTTGCAGTTCTTCTGCCTTTGTGACCTTTCTCTTTTTCTTTATTGTAAGTTCCACTCTTTTTTCTTTTTTTTTTAGTCAGGATGAAGTTGCTGTGGTAAGGTTGCTGATGTGATGTTCCTCCAAAGAACTTTTTTTTTGTTTGTTGTTCACTCATGCGTAATAATTTCCTTTCTATCTCAATAACCGGTAAGTCTCTCAGTTGACAAGAAGAATTCCACAAAACTTCGTCATTAGGTTGCCGGATTACTCGGATGTTGGAAGCAGCAGCATTTGCAGTCTAAGGCCCATTGGTACGATGATTCTGTTGGTACTGTAGCGTTTTCGAGCGTAGTAGGCTTGCTAGGCAATCGGAGTCGTAACTCAGTATACAAGATACTTGAAAAGAGTACTCTTGGCTAAAATAATCTGTCTCGCTGGAACATTTTCATTAGTACTTCTGATAACCTGAAGTGGTTATTCAAAATGGTATATGAAGTCAATCATGGCACTAAGAATAAAATGCAAACAATCTCTTTAAGTATTTACTAATAATAGCNNCTCTTAATTAACTTTTAATTTAGCAATTACAACATTTCATTCATGATTTTGATAAGTTCTATCAGTAGCTTTCTCTACGGAGGCTTGTAAAGGCCATTTACGTCACAGTACTGTACAGTAGAAAGCTGTGATGGGGCTGGTGTCGTAATTGGAGGCCAATTAGTCGGAGAGTTTTTTGCATTGTTTTATCATATTCAGATTTGTCAATTTCTTTCATGGATGAAGGCAGTGTTAGTGTAGACATATGTAAGTGTGCACAGGACCAGAGTAATTGTAAAATACACAAAAGAGAGAAATTTCCCCATTTGTCCAGAACATATTCCGTTCTCATTCATTACATACTCGAGAGACTTGGAGAAATGAGATGGATGTTGCTTAAAACGTCTGCCTTAAAGTTTATTATAAGCTTTCGGCCATCTGACCGAAAGCTTGTAATAAACACACTAGCAACTCTGAGCTGTTGCACTTTCAGTCTCAATGCAGTGCAACACGGTATACACCCACATTGAACAAGACAGGCCATTCCCGTTGCCACACCTTGTCTCAATGTCGCAGGTTTGTCTAGGAAACTTAAGGTTTCAAGGAGATAACTTGGCTTCAGCCCCACTCTTTATTCGTCAGGTTATTACATTCATGGTTAAAAATGATTACTTTTGTGGCATGTCAGTTCTTACATTTATGGTTAAAAATTATTACACTTATGTCGGGGATTATATTTATGGAGAAAATTTGCAACATCTCTAGTTGTTTATTACATTTATGGGTTGTACATGTCTCCTTCATTTAGAGAACCAAGAAGAGACAGACACGGGTACTGATGCATATTGCAATAATTTAAGTTATCTAACAGAAATCCATCGTTTAACTGATTCAACTTCCCATTAAAACCGCTTCGTTTATGGTTGGTATAGGTTGCGAAAGAATAGTTTGAGTAGTCTCCAGTTTGACCACAATTTTGTATTTGGCACGTAGGGAGGTTACCAGTTTCCAAGCAAACGATGGTCCTTTGTTTCTATAGAAGATAAAATACTGTAGGAACAAGATGTTTTTTTTTTCTCAGACTAAATATGAGAGTGATGGGAGACCCAAACACCGGTCCTTAGAAGCGTGGTTATCACACATGTATGTATTAGGATTTAGTTGAAGATATTTAAAACTATGAAGTTGGTCATTTTTTCTCACGCATGCGTGTTTCCTAGCTTAGTAGACCTCATCCACAGTAGAGATTCCCACATTGTTCAATAGTGAAGCAGGTGCTAGGCAACCGGATTTATAATCCAATGGACAAGGCAGTGCATCCGAATGACCTTCGCCATAGTATACTTTTTTTGTGCTTGAATCTCTAGTTTGGGCCTTACGTAAACCGTCTGTCAAAATGGTATATGAATTCAATCATGGTAGTAAGCATAAGTGTGAACACAATCTCTTTAAGTNNGTGTTTCTACAACAGATCACTGATTTTGTTGTACCCAAGTCTCTTAATTAACTTTTAATTAGCAATAGCAATATTTCACTCAGGATTTTGAGCAGTTCTTTCAGTAGCTTTCTCTACGGAGGCTGGTAAAGGCCATTTACGTTACACATGTAATGTATGGAATGTGAAATTGTTGTTGCTAAGTACATGGCGGTCTACCCTGCTTGAAGACACCTGTAGACAAGATATCTCAACAGGGGAAAGTTTCTGGAGGTTCAAACTTGGTTTGTAGATTTCCATTGTAGGTACATGATCTCTATTGTTTTTCACAGAGGTCAAACATCATTTGAGGTTACCAGAATTTAAAGTCTGAAAATCATTTGAGAAAGATTCCTAAGCAACTGAATGTTGCTTAAAGTTCGCACTAAGTTTGTACTAGTCAGCGTATTGTGAGTAGATGATCACTTTGGCTTTTCTATGGAAATTAAAGGTGTTTGGAGGTCATCAGAGGTTGAAGTATAAAAGCCTATTAAAGAACAATCTCGGCAACTGAATGTTGCTGAAGTTTTAAACTGTTAACTTTAGTAATGCTTCTTAACAGATGATCTTTGTCATTTTTACGGAGGTCAAAGGTCATTTGAGGTTACTAAATCATAGGTTTTAACCTTGTAGACATGGGTTAAGGTGTTTGAGGCTTAAATTTTTTTATGCGTTTTCGTTGTCCTTCTCTTTCCGTCAGTGTTGGAAAGGAATCTCGAAATGTTTCGACTTCTGCTTTCAAGGCAATTGCGAAGAACTGGATGTTTAACTTTCAATTGGCTGTGTCACAACATGTTGCTTTCACCAATTGTATCTTCCACTTTCCTTTTCTTTATAATGGTTTTAACAAACGAGTAGGAAGGAATATTTGTCCTGGCAGTACTGAATCCGATAGATTGTGACCTGCATTGGGAGGGGTGAAAGGGAGGCACGCCCCTCATCTTTAAGTTTAGTGCTTATTGCCACCAGCTGTTTGAATTTGTAATGCTTCTTGTATTTCGTGACTTATTTATCAGAAGTTTACAATTTTGTTAGAGAAAAAATTCTGAAAAATTACCAAGATAAGCAATCCTTTGAAAGAATACATTTTGGTGATTACACAGAACGCAGGTAGATCTCCAGTCTTTGAGTGTATGTGTGTGGGGGGTGGAGGGGGAGGGTGTAATATGACCTAACACTTCTCTTCCATCAGTAATGTAAACAGACTTTTGAATGAGAGAAGGCGGGCAAAAGGTGGAAGTGGTGGGATACGGAGTAATCACTCTATCTAAGCGGAGCGCCATATCAGTTCAAGCGAAGCTTACTGAGGACTTTTTTTTCATAAAAATGCCTCTCATATTGCAGTAAATGGCACAATCCACTGTCTAGACTCATAAAAGGGGCCTTCGTCGTGCGGACTTGGGAACAGAGCCATATCTCGGCCAACGTCTGTTTCGGACAGGGGGAATTTCCCTTGCTACGCCCTTGACTTTATGAAAATGAAATATTTGCAGTAATAAATCAATGAAAGTAACTAGAACCATTACATTATGGAGGAAAATTGTGTACACCTTATACGAAAAGGTTTTTAAGTTAATGCTTCACTATTGTACTACTATCTTCTTCTGACATTGACATTGGGGTCAAACAATAAGTTCCGACTAAAAAGCCATTGTGTATCATGACGTGTAATGACGTGTAATTACTAACACAAAATTGAATCAGTTTTGTAGCATTAGTGTAAATGATATTCATATCATCGTTACTTTTTTATCCTCATTTCTATTTTCTTTATTTGTTATGTATTTTATGTACTTTTTTATACTGTAAACACGTCCGCACCTCTCAATAATCTCTACAACTTATCCTTTTCACAGACCATGTGAAGTTGCCTGGTTACCAAAACCTTGAAGGTAAAACTGTAACTAACGATCATCATAACATTACAAGACTCACGCAGACGACTACACATGAAGTGACTCAGCCTATTTACTTATCAAGTCATGGAGTTACCAGCGCAATTACGACCAACATAACAACAACAACTATAACTACAACAGAGAGTTTAGAATCGACGAGTTTAGTAGACGACGCGTCAAGCAGCAAAACATTCAGCTATACCAGTATTGATACAACGTCTGCCTCAACAACTGAAACTGACATCGGTAAATATACCATATATATAGAAACAAATGAGAGAAATATTTCTGAAATAATGCTTTTTAAAGTTAGATAAAAATGCAAATATATGAAGATGTAGATTGCAGAAGTGTATAAAAACCGCGTTCACAAAACCAGGACCAACCAAGACTACTTGAAATTGAAGTCGGTGGGTGGTCATGGAATCGATATTTCTTCAATCTCGATCGGTCTGACAATTTTATACACAGCGAAAAAAAAAAAGATCTTGACAAGGTGAGCATTTTCCTTGTTTCATTTTTAGATATTTGTTGTTAGATTTTCAGATAGTATGAAGAAAATTTCTACAAGATTTTATTTGCTCTTACTCAAAGAGTACCTTATATTTTCCAGATGGTCGATTATGGAATAGCTATTGCTGAAGTAATTTTGTAGGAGCAGGAAATATTTCAAGTCGCAAACACACCATAACCATGATTTGCGATGGTCCCCGCATTCGAGATTCCTCATTCGTATCTCATAATAGTTAACAAGCAAAGGGGTTATGAAGAGGGGTGTAGTTCAAGAGCACGTGGCATGTCTGAAGGATGTAAACACGATCGAAGTATCTAACTCTCTTATGGAGGGATCTGACTCACTATTTCATCCGGTGTTTACAAGAAAAAATGTTAAAAAGAAACGGAAAAGGCGGCCTACAAAACTTGTCAAATTAAACTAGAGCACCAATGGTGCAGAAGCTCATGCCTTCAACCAAGTGTCTGTGGGTTATGGGAAATCCTACAACACCAAGAATCACTGAACGCCATGTAGTTATCACTGACAGAGTAAGGGCCTACATGGGACCTGGCACCCCAAAGTCCTGAATACCATGAAGGTACCACTATTAGAATATCATTATGACAAACCATTGACATTGTACAAAAGAATCTAAAAAAGGAGAAGCATTTTGCAGGGTTTCATAAAAAGGGCCAAAGGGATTACATGGAACCTTGCACCTAAAAATTCCTGAACACCCTGAAGGCACCACTGTAAGAATATCATTATGACAATACATGGAGGAACCATCGATATTGTACAAGAGAATCTGTAGGAGGAAAAGCATATTGCGGAATTTCATAAAATGAGCATAAGGTCCCACATGGGACCTTCCAATCGAAATTTTTGAACACCCTGATACCACTAATAGAATGGCATTATGGAAACCCATTAACTTTGTTGCAAAATAATCTGTAGAAGGAGAAGCATTTTTCAGAATTTCATGAAAATGGGCCTAATGGGCTACATAGAACTGTCTACCCGAAATTCCTGAACACCCAGATGTTAACATTATCAGATTATCGTTATGACAAACCATAAATATTGTGCAAGCGAGTCTGTAGGAGGAGAAGCATTTTTGAAGAATTTCATAAGAGGGGCTAAAGGATCCACATGGGATCTTGAACCCAGAATTTCTAAACACCCTGAAAATACCACAATTGGAGTATCGTTATTATAAACAATCAATATTGTACGAGAGTCTGTAGGAGGAGAAGCATTTTGCGGAATTTCATAATATGAGCCAGAGGGCCCACATAGGACCTTGCATTTTAAATTTCTGAACACCCTGAGGACACCACTTAAGGAATGTCATTATGGAAAACCATTAACATTGTAGAAAAGAATCTAGAAGAGGAGAAGCATTTTGCGGAATTTCATAAAATGGGCCGCAGTGCCCACATGGGAGCTTGGACCCAGAATTTCTTTGCACCCTAAAAAGTACCACACTTGGAGTATCGTTATTATAAACAAAATTCCTGAACACCCCAAATGGTCCACGACCCAATAGATAGATGGATTAATTGATGGATGGACAGACTGATAGACAGACAGACAGATCGGATGGACAGATGGACGGATACACAGATAGACAGACAGATAGGTGAATGGAAAGATTTTTGAAAGTTGTTTTATCACAAGTTAGTCTGTACTGAGTAAAATTTGGTCCTTAAACTTTAACTTTAGTTGAAAAAACTTATCTCCGTTCAATTTATATTTTCTTATCTTCACTTTCTCTTGTTGATGGCATATTTTATTCAAGGTATTACCTTAAGATGTTACTTTGTTACTAACTTTACACTCTGCACATTTAATTGTTGTTTGTACACCATGCAGAAGGGAATCCTGGTTGAGCACTTTTTGATCTCACGTTTGATCCTGTAAGTTATGCTCTCTGGGCTTAAGCAACTTAAACAGATATTTTTCGCTTCTTGAACATCCGTAAATTGTGTGATCTTTCAGTACACAGTGAGAAAGAAAATTCTACTAATTTCCCTCTATTTCGCTAAACATTGCTTCCGTTTTTTATTCACGTTTGGTTGGTCTGTGGCGGTCTGACAGGAGTCGAAAAAAAAGAGTCCGGTTTTCTGTTTTACTCATTCAAAAAAAAAAATCGGTTTCATCTCGAACGGTCTAAGCAGGAAGGTTTCTCGGTTTCTGATTTCTATATTTATTATCTTTAATTACTGAATTAATAAGTTTAACATTTGTAGCCAAAGTGTTACCAATATTTGTAAACAAGAAAAGGTATTCCTTCAAAATGCAACCCTCGGGGATATCATATTCTTAATTATTCTTGAAATAAAGGTCAAGTAATCAAAGGAAAACTTAACTTGTATAATAAGAGTCCCTTTATTCACTCAAAAATTTGAATTTTTCATTTAAAAATGAAAAATTTTAATCATGTTTAAACATGATGGAAATGCAAGGCGTAAGAAATTTGATAGTGAAATTGTCAATATTTGATGGAATTTGTGGTTATTTTCAAGATGTTTGATGATTAATGCAATACTCCAAAATATCGTTTTCATGTCACTCTGCTGTCAATAACTTTTAATAGGTCAGGAGCACAAACGATTAAATCATGTAAAAAAGTCTTTTAAGTCAAGACTGTCTGGCTTTTACTTTCCACATCGTTGAAACAGGAGCAAGATAAAGGGCGTATCATTTACAGTTTTTTTTTATTGAAATGAATATAACGTCTCTCACGATGTTCGTTTCTATTACTTGACTCTGGGGTAGTCGGGACTTCTTAACGGGAAACAACTTCCTGTGACAAATTTCTCTGGGGCACAATTTCTTAAATTTCTCTCACTCTACAGGGTGAATAAATATAAATGTGCATCCATAATTTTTCACAAGGCATGGAGGGGGATGGTAAGGGATACATTTCGTAAGTAATTGGACATGTCACTCAAGATCTCAAGATCGCCTACACCACCGTAACTTCCAGCAAAAGAGCAAAATGTGCATATGATGTGGAAAAAAAACAAAAAGGAGAAAAGATAGTTTTCAGGAATTTTCTATGCAGTCTTCCTCTCCCCACTGAACCATAAAATTGCATCTGCCAACGAACGTTACCAGGGAGTGTCTAATCGAATAATTAGGCAAAACGTTTTGCAGTGACGGACACACAATCTCATCATGGAGCTGTTATTTGGGCTCCCTGGTCCCAGAGTCTACTATTAACAGCAATTTCATGTATAACCAAGAGACACAATGCAGTCGGTGAAGGGTCCAGAAGAGGCCAACTTACATGTGCGCTGACCCAGACTAATAACATGACAAAAAATTCTACAAAATAAGAGACAAGACAGGGAGAGGGAAAAAACGGATGTAAGACACTATGGTGTATGAATCAAGCAGAAGCTTGACTTCTCAAATAGGTTTGCCAACGTTAACGTATAGACCTACTTCAGAGGGTATTCCTCCCCCATGGGGGACGACGGTCCATCCTCGCCCACACACATCACAAAATCTTAAATACGCCACTGATGCAGCTACAGACAGGCATGCAGCAACTATAATCACAGTGTTGGACCTTATACCAGGGAGCTGATATTTGACTCATAGCAACTTTTTGCCCCTGACCACTCCACAAAATGCTGTTATAACTTTCTTGACTCTTTAAATCTCATATTTCAAGAATTTCCACTCCAAGAATGAATAGCTTGAAGAAATTATTGTCTTAATTATGTAACAGTCGGATGTTTGAGCAGGATAAAGTATTTAATTTAGTCAAACAGAGAGAAGCATATGGCAATTAATCATTTTAACATGTATTTACCCTAGTTCCACTTAAAGGGAAATAGGATGATTAGAATACACCAACATGACATGTTAAAGAAAAACTCTAGTCATTATTAAACCATTCAGTTTCATCAATAAACGTCTGCCAAAGCTTCATTTCCTCAAAACATTATGCATGTGATGAGTAACGGAAGAGGCTTCATTTGAATTTGAGAAGTTTGGGTGAACAAAGCAGTGTTGAGCAACGAATAACAGAGTTTCTATCTGTGAGAAACATATTTTTGAAAAAAAAAAGACTACTATCCGTCCTTATTTTGAATAATCTATCATTCTGAATTCACAAACATTAGTTTTAAAAATATGGATGTTTTCTGTAAAACAAACGCCCTAGATTTTCACTTTAGAATTCTATTCTACTTTTAGGGGAAAGTTTTAGTTGGCAAAGTTTTATGTCGCAAACCTTCATGTGCACGTTCCAAAATCCCATGGTGATCTTTTTTGGGCAACGCGATGACATGTACACATCAGTCTGTTACAACTCCCTGGTTCTATATACCCACAGTAGCCTACGAGAATCTTAAACATATAATTCGTTGAATATATCGTGAAGGTAACCATTTAGCTGTGTAATGTAATGCCTCACACCTTACCACATAGCCATACATCCCGCTGCATATATATTATCATGTTACGAATCAGTAATTTCACTGGAGTGAAAGTTGATATATGGAGAAATGATTCCACTTAAGTGGAATCGAATTCTACTTAAGTGGAATGCAACACGGGCATTGTACTTCAGTGAAATTATATATTACTTCAATGGAATGTCTTTCTTTGGGAACTGTAGTCCACTTAAGCATTCTACTTGAGTGAAATTTCATTTAAGTGGATTTTTTTTCATGTAACAATGGCTTGTCATACCAACAGGGGTTAGTGACTGAATCTGGAAAAAACGGATGGTAGAAGCGAGCCAAGCAGCTGTAGGCGTTAGGCAAAAAAATAATAGTAATAATAATACTAATTCAGGTAGGCACATGTGATGTAGCGACACTTTTGTGGATTTGAAAATTTGATACGATGATGCTTATGTTTCTATAACTTATAGTAGGGTATTTTAAATGTGTTCGAGAAAATGGGATGTAAGTAGACAGAAAAGTGTTTACTTCCTTTTTCTTATGTATTATTTACTTTTTAGGATGCATGACGTTCCTGGGGTCAGAAGATGGTATCTCTTATAAGATACTTCATGCACCAGTATTCGACGGTTTCCTCGAGTTTGATGTACGGGCCCATAAAGATGTTGAGATAGCTTTGTTATCCTCATTTGATGATCCCAGTGCTCCTAAAATTCTAATCGGCGGCTGGGATAATTCCAAATCAGCCATTATGAGCTGTTTAAGTTGCAATCCAGAGGTATTAAGTGTTCCTTCACAGTTTTTAAATAGTTCCTTGTTTACACACTTCTGGATAAATCTTACATCAAATGGAACAATCAAAGTCGGCAAAGGATATGGGACTGAACCGTTTATGCAGTGGACAAACCCTAACTTACCTCAAGTGAAGTACATTGGTTATCGTGCTGACGGCATCGATGGTGTAGAATTTAAATTTTGTGATTTCGGTAAGTATGCATTCCCAACATCAACTTTGCCAAGCCTGTTTCAGCAATCCATCTAGCGCTGCTCTTGACAAAATGTGTAATTTAAGCATACACGTGTACACTGATGGAGCACAGTTGTTACCAAAAGGTAGCCACATTCGCGGTCAGTCTTCATTTACTTTCAGGATAGTTTGTAGACTCATTTTTGGTAATATTGATATTAGTGTAGGACTTACAGCTTACGTTGTAGACATATCTTCAATAATCTTAGTCAAAGAATCTGCAGGGGGCATACCACCATTAGCTGTTCCA
>VJOZ01060773.1:0-13245 GCA_009801055.1 Stichopus horrens
TATTAGTGGCAAGGAATCACTAAGCCTCTTGGCTTTCTTGTTTTCTTCCTGAAGGAATGACCAGAAAAAGGAGGAAAGAAGAAATTAACAAGAATGTTAAGACTATCTACGAACTCGAAAATGGAATGGTACCGCTCCCTGCAAAGATGTGCTTCCTTTGTAACAAGTAAGTATTACATTGCATACATGAAAGGAAGTAGTGAATTCCTGAGGCAGGGATTTAGGGGGATAACGAACATTTTAGGTGTATTAGCAGAGAGCAAGGGCTAAGGAAATTGGGAATGCCTGAGGCAGGGGTGGAAAGCTGGAATATGAGCTGACATTTTGTCATATTTTACCACTGAAAGTCAAATATGTTACAGGAACTACAGAAAAGAAAAAAAAAAAAAATTTAGCCCCATTTTTTGCATACATGAAAATTCATATCCATTCTTATTGTCCTTTTTGATTTCAATAAACATTGATCGATGGAATAGACTTTTTTGGAGAGAGTCTGAATTTTGTAGGGTCAACAAAAATTTAAAGACAATTTTTAATTTCAAATATCTGGAAGATGAATGCGCAGTTCTCTTTCAGATTTTGTGCTAATTGACCTTTTCCATACTTTCTCTTCCCTGAAATTCTGATGAAAATCCAAGATAAATGACCAGGTTATTGCCAGTACAACTTACTCTCCAGCTTTAAGCGAAACATGAACGTTTGAGTTGAATAAGAAGAGCGCAAGGGTTTAAGGGAATAATGAATTCAAGGGTTAAAAGAAATAATGAATGCCTAAGGAATGGAAGACAGTGGGTCTTAAAGAAATTATGAGTGCCCAAGGTGCAGTTTAAGGAACTAATGAATGTCAAAAGTAAGTTAGAAGAGTGCAGGGACTAACGGAAATAAGGAACACATAAGTGAGGAGAAAGGGGCTTAAAAGGGCACATTGATCTCAATAAATTTGTTATGAGGTCAAAGGGTACGAACGCACGACAATTGCTTGTAGTTACCATACATAGTCAATGTCTACATCCAGTAGGTATGAAAAATGTCAACATGTTTAGTTTTTTGGCTTTGGCTTGTAGTGACTGTGTGAATGACATGACTTAGTGCTATTGTGAAAATGTGTTTTCTCCCAAATTGTCAAGAAAACACATTGACTCATTAGTTAATCACTCACTAGTATTCATTTGTGTGTGACACATGGATGGATCCTCGTAGTTTGACCATTTGTCATTAGTATGTGAAGGAAAACTTGACAGGTTTGGAAAAAATATGTAGCGAATTTCCTGAAACAACTCAAGGTGCCCCTCTAAGGTGGGTAAGGAAACAGCATGGTGTAAGGACAGTGAATACCTGAGTTGGGTAACAAGTTGTCAGCGGTTTAGGAAATAATCAACTCCTATGGAGAATAAGAAGACAGCAGGGGTTTCGGGACATCGATCTCATTTGAGTCATATCTCAAAAAAAAAAAGATCTTGCTTTTGGAATATCTTTTAGATTACAATTTCCAAGTTTTTTACTTCCAGTTCATTGTCTTTTTGTTTTTTAAAGGAGTTGTAGAGTGGATCCGCTGATACAGTGTGATTACTGTCCTCTTCTCTTTCATCGGGACTGTCTGAGTCCTCCTTTAACTACTTTTCCTACGGGGAGATGGATGTGTCCGAATCATCCCGAGAATGGTCTGGTAAGAATGCCACTGCTTCAACAAACTTTGTAATGCTGACATGATCGTCTCTACCTGTAGACACATTAGGCGGTATGTGGGTAGCAGTAGCACCACCGCTGGGCGTAAGGCAGTAGTGTTTATTGTACCAAAATAAAAGAAGCATTGCATACTGTGCAAAGTCTTTTCATGGAAGCAAAAGAAAGCAATCCATAGTCAGGATAATTAGTTTTGGATTTTGTTGATAATAGATGATGAGATATATAATGACCTGATAGCCTTATAGAAGAGTAGCACTGATAAAGGCGCCTGTGTTGTGGTTCGTCATCAGTTATAATGTCTCATATTGCATTATTAATATCTGCCCAAGTTGCACCCCCCCACATTCAAATTGCAGCTGATCGATTTTAGTAGAAGTTTCCCTTTTCCAAAGCAGTGTGAGTTCAGCACCAGAAACACAGGTCTTTCAGAGATATGAATTTTTCTGCAAATCGCAATATTCTGAGTAAAATCTTATTGATGAGGTGTTCGTGTTTTTTTCTTTTGCAGCCTGAATTTGCTAAAGCAAGCTACACAGAAAAATGCAAGATATACCACAATGTAAATAACAGGATAAACCAACATGCAGTCAAAATGGACTTTTTGAATAAGGTCCATGCTACAGGGCCACCCTTAAAGGATAAACCGGAGAGAAGGAAATGTTCACGGGTAAGGCTAATTTGATGTTCTCACCACTACGTATATGAAATGTTTACAAGAAAATGTTATGGTTTAGTGTTCCATTGCTAATCTTACCCTAACAAACCCTGAAGGTAGCAGGAATGTATGCAGTCAAGTCCATTATATGGGAATGTTAGCTTTCATGGTATGCAAACAAAGGGCACCCGGTATAAGTGGAAAACTAATAATCGTACTTTGCTTTTACCTGTTTTTTTTTTCCTACACACTTTACATGCATAAGGCCCTATATGTTATACATGCCTGAGAGGACAGAGGGTCCTATATATGTGCTATTCTAGCCATTCAAACTTTACTTATCTTCAATTTCGACTTAAATTTCAACATATTTATTTCAAAATTATTTTAAATATTTCATGATTATCTTTGATTTTTATGAAATAACTGATTCTTTTCATGTCTTCACTTTTCTTGGAATGCAATTATCAAACTGAATAGAAAGTGGTTACTCCCAGTTTCAATTATGTTTAACTGCGAAGACTTATTGGACTGTGTGTTTCAAGCTGCTTTTAAAATGATATATTAAGAAGGAAAAATTGCTTGAACATCAAACTCGTGACAAGGTAGCCCTTACCTGTGTTCTTCACAAATTTTGAAGAGGCAGGACACCCATGCATGAAGTAAGCCCCGAGGTTTGAGGAAGGTGACCCCCTTTCCTCTCCTCCAGAGATATTTGATAACTGAGATGCTTAATGGTGCAAAAGGGTGGCAGTTGTTACTCAGACTGCTCCCACCCTCCTCTTGAATAATAATGGTATGTCAGGGTGGAAACACTTGCATGAGATTTAATCTTGTTTGAATATAGATCTTTGTAAGGAGATGTTTCCGGTTGTTTCTGATGGGGTCAAAGGTTGTTTCAGACACATGAAGGAAAACAATGAGGGGAAGTCTCTTTAACTTCAATCTTTGCAGCATTGCTGTGACTTCACTTAGGTCAGCAGATATTGTGTCTTCTCGTCATTGAATTCATTGGTTGTGAATCTTATAAAGTCTTGTTACATAAGAAATTTAAATTTTTTTATAATGGTCATCCGTCTATGTATAGGCTCGCACCACTAATTTAGAAAGTTTACTGCATCAGGTACTTCTGATCAGCAATGCAGTATTGATTGGTAAATCTTGCATGCAACGTTAAACCTTATATTGGCAAGGGATCACAAAGTCATTGGACTTTCTTCTGTGCTCACTCGCATTTCAGATACCAATCTCAATTAAGGAGCATTACAGGCATCCACCGTCATTACTGAGGACCCCTGAGAGAGTACCACCGTTAAGCTCGTCCAGTGGACCTTCGAGGTTAAGCACTCCAGAGGAAAAGGAAGAGGTGAGTGCTTCTAGGAAATCAATCAACTGTGTTTACTAAAAACAACACTGTTCATTAAAACAGGAATATGCATCACTGGTCACCTAATCCGTGTCATCACGACAAAAGCCGCTCCTATCTACCGCACCAAGCACACTGGTAACCTTTAACACAGCTGCTGGTGCCAGCTAGTCTAGAACATGAAGCCATGGTCTTGGGGCAGAAGGAAGTGTTAGATTGACAATAAGATTCCATCGTGAACTTGAAATTGTGGTGGAACAAATGTATCTGAAAATAGTTCAAATGATGGTGTTTTGGATGGTGATGTTGTTGATGTTGTTATTACCTGATGATGTTGTGGGTTTTCCTACTGAGCCGTTACGATTAAGTTTTGATTCTGTTACTTGCCCCTTTGACGCATTCCAGTTAGAACAAGTGAATGAAAGAAAAAAGAGGGTTTCATTTTGGTTCCTAGAGGTGATGCAATGTGAGTAACAGTGCATGTTATGCGCATGCACAGTTCGATGGAATTGAGTATATTGACCTAGTAGATCATGTCATAGAGGAAACACAGGGTACAAGGTTAGTAGATTCAGTTTTTGTTGTTACTGTTGTTTGTTAGGATCTTCTGAAAACTTTCAATTGATAGTTTCATTGTCATCTTTTGTTTCTGACTTTTTCAGTGGCTGAAGTCTGTTATTAGTTTACAGTCCAGTGTTGCTATTCATTTGACCAAAAAGGACCTGTCAAAGTCTGAGCCATTGACTCAGAAAATTGTCAGTGCAACGCAGCTTTTAAGATCGGAAACGCCCCATGAGAACCCATCTCCCTCTCATCACGCCACCTCGATGAATCCGTCAGACAGGTCCTCTTCCACGATCAGGGAGTTTAACCACATCCATAATTCCAAACAGGAGAACCACATTGGAGAAAATTCAATCAGGACTCATGAGAAAACTGAGTTTAATGATATAACGAGACAAGGGATGAAGAGTGAACTAACCAATGGTCCTGAACTTATATTAAATGGACCATCAGACCTCAAGAACAAGGATGAGTTTGAACTTCACAGAGACTTGAAGAAGACAAATAGGGCTGAACAGCATTCAAAGGACTTTTATGCAAGGAGTAACTCTTTGGACAAATGTATTAATGAAAAAGCTGTAAACCATTTCATGACAGCTGCAAACCAAAGCTTAAAATCTTCTGGTGTAATAACGACACAGACAAGTGGACACACTTTACCCTCCACTGTAAAAATGGTATCATCTAGCTCAATGCAGAATTTACGGGTCACCACCATTATGGTTCCAGGGAGGTCAACCACTGCCACCTCAAAGTTGATGTCAGTTCATAGTGGTAATGGTAAGCAAGACTGAAGTCAAGACATAACGGATGTTTAATTTTCAGACCCAGGCCTCCCCCCCTTTTTTCTTGCCCTTCAGCTTAATCTAAGTTTTTAAGTTGCAAGAAGGTATTCTTTAGTTTAAACATTGAATGAAGTTTATGTAGATGCAAACTTCACCTTTTCATAGTTTGAAAACCTTGTCAGTGCAGTATCACAAGAGCTAACAGTTGCTGGAACTTCACACTTAGTATACATTTAGTTTTTTGAGAGTGAATTATTCCTGTCATATTTAATAGACTTCATACATCAGAACATCTTTGCAAGGTTTTCAGTTCGTTGGTTTTTGTTTGTTGAGAATTATTAATTTATTTTTGAAGCATTTAGCAGACAAATAACATGTTGTGGTACTTGACAACGAAACGATTCATCTGCAGAAAGACTTTGAAGGAATTATGATTGTAAAATAATCTTAAATGAAACTCTTTTTTCTTTTCTTGCTCCTGTGACTTCCAAAGGAACCGACAAATTAACCACCAGCAGTAATTCAACGTCTCTCACAGATAAGTCGATATCTCCGGCTCTTCTGGGATTGAACAACACATTGCAGTCTTGTATTGATGGTTCTGAAGGTTAGTAGAGAAGACAAGAAAATAAAAAATCAAAGGATTTATTAAGTCATAGATTCAGACCGTATTGAACATCAGTGATGACGAAGGTAAAGACTTTAAATAAATAAGAACTGTAATAAATAACAACTGAAATAAGAAAAAGAATAAGAACACTTGCATCCATGATAAACTCATGGGTGTGTCTGGTTAGCCATACACTCACCCCACACTGGAATGTTTGATTCAAAATGTTTTTCATTTGAAGATAAAATATTTCCTTGTCATGGCTATATCTTTATCTTCATTATACAGATGCAGAGTTAAGTCAGCTTGATCAGAAACTAATAGAAGTCCTAGCCTGGCAAAGGCTTCAGCAGCTTCTACCCTCAAAGGTAATAAAATAACCCTAAAGAGGAACGGTAGTGCACCAACAGTGTTATTATCAGCCATGAGTTAACTTGAGAGAAACTTAGTGATTGCATTGTCAGTCAATTCTATGATGTTAATGGTCTTGTTGGGGCTGTAAATTATCCCTTTGAAACATACAGAATGTATTCTCTATCCATGGTATGGGATAAGTGGACCATAAATCACCCATTTGAAACCTAAGATTGGTCTTATAGGTACTCTAAACCACCCCTTTGGAAAGCTTACAGATGGAAATTGTCCATCAATTCAACAGCACATATGGTCTTGGAGATACCAAAAGTCCACTCAAATTCACCCCCCCCTTTTTGGAATTTACAGAACATCTTTGCACGGGACCTCTTTAGCAAAGTACTTATGTCGGTAATTGTGATTCACTGCTGCAAAGGTGACAAGAACTTATAACTTTGTTAGTAGAAGATATTGGTTTAACTTGTCATTTGCATCAGGTATCTGGATTTCCGTGGTACTGTTTTCTGCCTCTGAAATTGGTACCCAATGCTTCACGAACGTTCATTGTGCACATGATAAAAGATACGCCTCAGAACATTTCTCTGTAATTCTCGTAAAAAAAGATGACATGAAGTATTGGTTTTGGATCTATCATCTTTTCACTTGATGCAGTTCAACTGCAGAAGGAAGCATAAGTTTTTGTCGGCAACTCAGGACTGGCATGTTCTGCAATCCCACAAGTACATACTGGTCCGATGTAGACCTCTGACTGGTCAAATAGATAAACAACTGCCAATTTGCATAAACTGATTATTCATTATACGGTGATATGAATTGCATCACATTACACCCGGGTACTGGACTGACCATGGAAGGCGGGTCCTTGTTTTCAAATTTTGAAATTTTTTGTTGCAGATACCAGTATATTATATTCTCACTCAAAAAATTGGTATTGAAATTGAAGATTATCAATATGTGTATCAAAATCTGTCTTTTAAAGGCTAGAAGTAGTATGGAAAGAAATGCCAGTAGATGGAAGGAAATGTTTATCTTTTTACTCTTCTTAATCATTTTCAACCAGGCAACCCCTGCAGCTACCACCAAAGAATCCACAGACAACCACAGTGACCAACCCCCTACAGTGCCAAAAAGGGATACACACACACCCATATTGGGTGTCTTTTGCCCTGTTTCGTCTTCAAATTGTTCAAAGACGATAAAAATGAAAAGGAAATTCTTTAGTATTGGAAACAGTAAGTTTGGACTAAATTGAACTCTTGAATAATTTTTCTGGATGTATGAATTGCAGCAATTTTTGGTTTCGATGGTAATCGTAGCCTTTGTAGTCATGCACACGTGTGAGTGTATGTATATGTGTGTGAATGTGTGTATGTCCGTGATTCCCTACCTTATTAACATGATATCTCAAGAAAGGAGGCTTGGACAAGTCCCATATTTGGTATGTATCTGTTCCTTCAACAGGGGTGGAGGTCAAAGGTCATTTGGGATCACATATCTTCACCTTATGCAATATGCCAGATTCAAATGTTCATAACTGAATCATCACAACCACAATGCCTTTTGGCTCTCTGGTTTTCTCTATTTTTTCTCTCCTTTTGGTTGTCAGTGTGATTTTGTATTCAAGATGAATACATACAATGTGAATGTTACTGTGCATCATGAATGCTGTGAAGTGTTAACCCCTATGTCCATTGCAACAACCAGTGATGCAATCTCTGAAGGCTAGGCAACTTAGTTTGCATAGCACTGTGCATAAACAAAAGGCTTAATTTATTCTCTCTACACAAGATGGTGTCATCTATGTTGTTGGTTTTCATTCAGTTGTTTCACTTTGTGTTTCATGGATGATGAATATTCATTTATCACATCCAAACATCAGGTGTATATTTTACATACATCGAGTATTGGTGATTCACAGTTCCTGAATATTTCAATATTTAACATTTTTTCTAATATAACAAATGGATGAGTATAACAGTGATTCACAACGGTTGGATATTTATTTCATTACTGAAGGCTGATTCCACTACACAAATAATGAATGAAAAACAATTGGTATTTAGTGGCTGGTAAATAATGGAACTGGAAATGGTCAAAGCAAGGGTGACATAATTACTGGTAAATATGCATTGTCACAAACTCATTAATCACTGATCAACTGTTACTATCGTTTAACAACAATAGCAGTTCAGAAAAAAAGCCTGTTGAATTTTAATAAATCATGCACAATATCAACATAAATCCTTTTCCAGTACTGTTACTGGCTAGAAACAGTGGTTGTACTCCGTGATTTTGTGCATGACCCCTTGAACAATAATTCACAAACAATTGTCAGTGAGTGAATGAATCGTGTCGATTGGAAGGGGCTATGGAACAGTGATGAAGATCTAATTACCCTCAGACAGACAATCCTCACATGCTGTCGTACGTGTCGGTGTATGCCATCTGGAAAGGACGTTCCACGACCTTAATGTTAAGTCGCGGTTATCTCATCATATTGAACCGTGCGTGAGACACCTTCTTGAGACATGATTTTAAAACAAAACAAAACTTCTGCTTGCATCAGATGCATCATATGTCCCCTTCCCCTTTCACTGACATTGTAAAATGTCATTGTTTCAATGTCAGTCATGGCTTGTAAACCAATATATTACCCTTTTAACAGGTTCAGATGCAGATATGTGCCTCAGTCATTACGGACATTGCAACTACATCTCTGCGAAACATGCCAGCGTGTTTTACGACGAGGTGAGATTCCTTGTTTCTTCCGGCACTGACGTGATTTTTCAGTGTCTGAATAAGGTTTCAAGTATTGGCTACATCTTAAAGCTCTCCTCCTTTTGATCAACCTCAGAGTAATCTTTTTTTTTTGTGATGTTTAAAATTCGTAGCACAGACACTATCAAAAGTAAACTTAACCCTGGACATGGAGATACAGCTGTTTGCATCCACTAATCGTAAGTGGCTGGCTGTTTCATCCCTATCTCCAGGGGAGGAATTAGCTTCGTAAAACATGACTGCCTGAACATTGAATGATGAAATTGTTGTCTGAATTGTAATACAGGAACGATCCTTTTATTGTTGTTTCTTATCATTTTTACTCAGGCATCGAGGCATTTTGAATTATTAAATTATAGCGAATTTGGAACGACAGTGGACATGGTGTCGTTCACCGGAAAATTGGTAGAAAAATCACTCGGAAACATTTCTTCATCGTCGTCGTCCTTTGTGAAATCTGTGAGAAAGCTCTCCAAGAGGAAAAAGGTCGTAGAAACACCGGACAGGACTGTGACAGTCAGAAGTGTAGAGATACCATGTCGATGTGCAACCGATGTTCAATCTCACACGTCATCCGGATGGGAGGGAACGGCGTTGCTGCACCACGGAAGTTACGTCAAGTTTGGCTGTTTGGATTTTGTCTTCAGTGTGGCAGAGGCTGCCGTGTTACCAAAGTCAGTCACATGAGACCAAGGAAAACGTGCACATCCCCGTCAGATCTCTCGAAATGGTCGTAGAGACCTCGTACTTGGATCACAGGAGACCAGAGAGAAGAAATGACCTCCTCTATTCAGAATCGCTGGGATCTGAGTTACTCCGATGAAGTATTTTATTCCTTGACAGAAGAAGGCTCCGTGTGGTGAGATGTAGCCATTTTGGAACACTTTTACACGTCCATGTCACTGCTGTGATGATATACCTCGCATCATTGAAGGCATTGACAGTGGGCATTGGGTTATTCCTTATACCTAGTGCAGAAGAAATTGTTGTAGATTCAGATAAAGCTACTAAGGGGTAATGTAACTTATTGACCTACATCGCAACATTCTCCACGAGGGCTTTGGTGGTGGCCCACCCTTCTGCGTGAAAGCTACCTGCTCAGGAAGTAGCGACTGCCCCATGAAAAATCCAACCCCCTCGAAAGAATCCTCCCTCCTAATGCTTCTTTCTTCCTGTGAAAAAAGTTGATAATTGACTGCTGCTATTTCAAATTGAACAGGAAATTGTCTCTAATTGGCACCATTTTGCATCATTTAGCATCTCAATTATCAAATATTTACAGAGGTGAGGAGTTGTCACCCCTTCAAACAACTCACCCAGCAATTGCTTCATGTCTGAAAATCTGTGGGGAACACTTATTGTTAATGATATGCTGTTACCTTGGTCTGATTTACTCTGTATTTGTAGATGCTGTTAGACTTGCCAATAAAGAATTTTATCTTGCACACAAGTGCATTAAGGTACAACTTTTTCACTTTGTGTCTTTTGCTTTCGACAGGAAAAGGCGTTTTTACCAGTCGACCGTTTCCTCATGGAATGTTTTTGCTGGAATATAGAGGTGAAAGGATAAGTCATGATGCAGCTATGAAACGGGCAAAACTGTTGAAGGAAGGGAATACCTTCTTGTACTTTTTTGAACATGAAGGCAAAACAAACTGGTAAGTTATTACATGGAAATTTTGTTTTGCTGTGTTCCTTTTAATCTGATGTTGAAAATTGATATTTTGTACAGTGTAGCATTGCTTTTACTAATAACTCATTTGCTGTCAGTGTCAGCCACAGATCTTGACATTCTGAAGAGGATAAGGGTTGAACTTAGGGAAAGTAGGTAACTTAGGGAAAGTAGGTGTGGGTATGACACAAGAAGCCAATACAATACACTGTCGAGAACTGTGGAAAGTTGACACTACCTTTCAGTTCAGACTTGACCTAATTTTTCTATCAAACTTTCCTCATGTGCTAATCTTTCCCTTGGAATTCCCAGTTTTCCCCATGAAAAAAAAAATTACCATCAACATAGTTAGTTTGCTAATACAAAAAAAATGATTTCATTTACGAACAAAACATGACCCCATGGATGGGGATCAAAGAGAGAGCTTTTAAGTCTTACAATGACAATGGCAGCAGAATGTTTTTGTTTGAAAGTTGGGGGCCAATCACGGGATCCATGTGCTTGGTCAAGGGAACCTACTGGTATGATGGAGAGACAAAGGATTCTTTGGACACTAACCCTCTAAATCTCATGGAATATATTGGGATATTCCAATTCTAAGGAGGTAAATATAGCTTACCTCAAATATCGAAAGAAAAATTTATAGCAAATTGAACCCAGCAATGGAAAGAAATTTAAGAAAAATTGTTCAAATCTGCGTTGAATAGCTTAACTGCTCAAGTTGTCTGACTTTCTATGTTTGAAACGTGTCTGAAGAAGAAAGATGGAGGAAAATTGAGTGCAACACTGTAGTAAGTCATATATATCCAAATGTAAAATGTACACTGCACATAGCAAAGTAGGTCCCCATTACCCCACAGTTTTGTGGGTCAAATAAATGCGCAACGCGATCTTATCAATTAACCAAAGCCCATAACTTCAATTCTTGGATTTACTCAGAATAGTTGCATTTTATGTTCCTGAGCACACAAGTATATGGCAGATTCAACGTGAAGGTGAACAGTGATGCAGACATTTCTATTGTTTTATTAAGTGCTAATCACCATTTTAGCCTGCTTGCAAGACTTTGAATTTAATCATAGTGTGTAACACCGAGAACCCTTTGGAAATATTACCAACTTTCTCTCAGGGAAAATGGCATTTGATTGATTGCTTTCATGTCATTTCTCACCTACCCAGCAGCATTCTGTTCATTGCAACTGCAAATTGGTAGTGACCAGGGAGTTGCCAGAGACTCCCTGCAGTAAAATATATGCTGCTAAAGCTACCTGGTGGAGTCGTATACTGCAGTGATAACCACCATATACGACCAATGAGATAGTAGTGCGATCGTTGTGTTCCTTCTTTTCCCTTCGCTAATTAAAGACGTATCTTTACTGCAAGAATCCGTGTCTGGCGGAGTATATTAGACCTAGGCTAACATTAGTCCGGATTCGGCTTTAACAGAGTTTGTAGGTTAATTTTTACACAGGCATTACTTGGCTTTGACTGAATTTTCTTTCACTGTGGTGGTGTTTCGTGTGCATTCTCTCAGCCATACATACGTGGATCTTAGTATATGCCCTTATACCATCTACTGAAGGCCAGGCTTATTTGTTTGTATTACAGTTTGTCAATCTCATTTTAGATGTACATATCTCGTAGCCTAAGCTGTCTGTTACTGGGGGGATCTACAATCAGGGGTGCAGCATGTATGTTCACAGTCTGAATGGGCTTTTAATTTACAATCCCTCCCTTGAGAAAGTCACACTGACACTGACTGAACGAA
This sequence comes from Stichopus horrens, assembly GCA_009801055.1. Taxonomy (NCBI): domain Eukaryota; kingdom Metazoa; phylum Echinodermata; class Holothuroidea; order Aspidochirotida; family Stichopodidae; genus Stichopus; species Stichopus horrens. The sequence goes on from VJOZ01060773.1 coordinate 12,260, forward strand.
GGAAATGCATGAATGTGAATCTTACAGCTTTAATAAATGGCACATATCTGGATCAGAAATTGTACAAGGTTATTTCTTAAAACTATGAAGTCACCTTTTGTTACAACTTTTACTTGGAAAATCTTTCCGGTTTTAAAAGTTCCCTGAAATTACAAAAATTCTGAAATATTTCCCAAATAATTTAAATACCGAACTTACCCTTTTTCGGAAAACTTCCCTGACAATGGAAAAAACTGTACATGGTCGTAATGCATACATACTCAACTACTATGTTACACATTGTCATGTTAGATGTGCTAGTTGTGTGACATCTGTTGGCACATCTTGTGCATTCCATGCATTTTATGTCATGCCAGTCATGTAGACAAAAAGAGAGGAATAACAAACCAATTTTCATAACTCAAAAACTGAATTATGGCCCACACATGTACTTAACCCTCTTTTGTGAACTACTGTAATACCACAAATTTTAGATACACCATCTACTTCTCCACACACGCACACCACCAGCATCACCACTAGGACTTGTTAGCTGGTGGCAGAAGAAACCTATTTAAATTTTTGGTACATGCCTTAAACATTTTCTGTAGAACAAAAGTGAGGTCGTTTGCACCTACCTCCTCCCTCCCCTGGTGATGTTTATTACTCAGATATGATTCAGTCAGACTCTGGGATTCTCTTCCACTATTTACAGTTGCTAATGACTGCCCATCCATCGGGGGCTATTTTGTTACTGACAGAAAGAAAATGTTACCTTTTTTCTTAGCAGGGTTGTTCGGTTTAAACTGGGCAGTTTTGACCACCTACTTTTGGTAAAAACTGGTCAAAACCCCTTCCGTATTTAAATCAAGTCAATTTAAATTGAATTTAAAGAAAAATAACCAGTTACCCACTCTGCCAAGTAGTTGATTCAATTTCACAACCATTCAGAAGATACAGTAAATTAGTCTCATGCGGGCTATTGAAGGCTTCTCTCTCATTTACCC
>VJOZ01060830.1:0-13827 GCA_009801055.1 Stichopus horrens
ATATTTTGATTTGAAACAAACAGTGTAATATCCAGAGATTTTCTTCTACATGATATATACTTTACAGCATCAGATATTGACATTTTTTTATTATCAAAGTGAAAAGGTGGAATTTCACCGGCCTCCTTCTGGAAATCCCCCCCCCTTCCCATTGGAGAAACCCTGAGCATTACTTTTAAGCTACAAGTCAGTAGTATAATTTAGCGGTGAAAAGTTTCAACCTGTGCAAGAAAGGCAAATAAAAACATGGTCTTGAATGTGCAAAATATACATTTTGCACATTTCTTATTTTTATGTGTCCTTTGTGGAGGACGACCAAATTTTTGGGAGGACAACCAAATTTTTGCAGCTGGTTGTCCTTGGGACAACCATTTTCACTTGCTTAAGGATCATCCCTGCAATTTTTGGTAAAACCAGGTACACTGAGTTATTCTTACGTTTTAAAGTTACTTAAATTGCTCAGAACTACAGCATGAGCAAGTCAACCTTTAGGTAATGCTTATACTGTCACATCCGTCTATAGCCAGGTTTGTTAAATAGAAATGTACAGAAAGGGCAATGTATGAAAGGTAATATAATCTTGAAGAGAAAATAATAACATCCTTTCCAACTAGTCAAATAAAACTTATCTGCAATGGTCTCTAACTACATACAGGTATGTAATGTATATCACTGACAACATCCGTCTCCAGACCTATCAAACTCTTTCATCTAGTAGTATGACATTCTAATAGTAATTTAAAGTGAATGCTAACACAATACTGAACACAAACATTTGCAGTGGCAATGTATGTTCAAAGCACTATAAAACTACAGAAGTACCCGCATTAAACTGTAGTGTAATTTGTGCCAATCCTTTGTGGTACATTTCTTATGTATCCAGAAAAATTAACGTTGTGACTTATTATCAGTTCAGGAACTTCAGGCACATTTATTTTCATAGGGCTACCCAATCTCATTATTATAAACAAATGTTTGACTGTACAGTGCTCTTTTTAAAGCAGACGAGAATAAATTTATGAAAACAATTTGTGTATTAATTAAGGAAGAAGGGGGTCTAACGTTATGAACCTGTGCCAATGCAATACACGTATTACGTCCCATCACATATTCAGACAGGTAAAAATGGATGCAATTGGATACAACTATGCATACAAAAACAGAAAATAAAAACTTTGATATGAACATATGATGGACTTACAGAGGCAGAGAAACTATAACTGGAAGAACAGAGGTTCTGCAGTATTAAACTCTAGTATATATACTGAGAAGTGAGGACTAAATGACAAATTTGAAACAAATTCACCAAAAAGGTGAAGAAATCAGCAACATCATGAGAGACACATGCTTGTTACATGAGGATGTATGAAATCTGTGTGTAGCTAGCATAAACTATGCCTGTTTTGAGCTTGTAGAGAGGAGGACAACTGGGGGGGGAGGGGCAATTGGGGATGTTCTGATTGAGGGGTAAATGCCCTCATGCCTCCTAACCCCCACCCATGATGCCACTACTGAGTCTGTGAGCCACTGCAAGACAGCTAGTGTAAATTCACACATTTTTGATTATTTTATCACCATGTGAATAACTATGGTACTTGGGTATGATGTTCCATCTACATAAATTATCAAAGTAACTTCTTCGTTGTTAATTTTTCAATGCAGTGGTAAAAATGAGTGCTATGTGGTGACGTTGCCTAATGATGTGATACGATCCATTGAAAAGTTGTATAATAAGACTGAACTAAGAATGTAAGTCTCTTTCTCTCCTCATGTGTGGAGAGAAAATTTCAGTTGTTGGGAAGAACTAATTTTGTAGACCCCTGTTTGGTCATGTATTTCAAGTATGGTTGTGTATTTACCACATAAGGGAAATTGATAGAAACCAAATTATTGCAACCCATTGATAAGTTGCTCAGATTGTGTACAGTACATTCGTGAAAAATGTCTAATCATTGTAGATTATAGATCAGCACTGAATGAGATTATTTTGTCTTGTTAAATGTATTGTGCATGTTGATTGGTTGATCAGCATTTAACTGCCAGATCTGATATTAAAGGTGGGCACAGGTATCTCTTGGTGAAAAATCTCAGGATAAGTACATTATTACTGTAAATGCAAAGTTTCCAAATGGTTTGTTCAATTCAGGTATTCTGTTAGGTTGACAAAATGAAAACTTAGGAACTACTGCAGTATGTGGTCCATTGACACAGCCTCTGAAAGTTTGGAGGTTACTCACATATCTCAATTATGAATATAAATAGGAAATAGACATATTGGGCAAACGGGGAGGTGAGGGGAAGGTTCTGATTTATGGGAAAATGTCCCCCCCACTCTTGGTGCCACCACTGATGGGTTACTGTATGCACCTGACAGTAAGGGAAGCTTTTATGAACCAAATTTTTGCAGCTGATGGAAAAGTTTTGTTCACATTGAGGTAGTTCTTCATATAGAACCTGTCGTTAGCTCTTTTCTCAGAATATTAAACCAGAAGAATCGCAAACTTATGACTAAACTAGAGCATCCTCTATTGCCGAAGGGAGGCTAGGAATCTAAGCAGTGTTAATAGCATGTGTGTGTGTGTGTGTGTGTGTATGAGATGCTCTGGCTTGTAAGTACAATATTACAGGAAGCGAAAGGTTCTCAAACTTGCAGTGTGTTAAAAGTCCAATGTGAGTAGATGATCCCTATTGCATGTCATCTCAAGAAGGAACCAAGGCACGAACTTTAAAGTTGGTATGTTGATAGTCCATTTTGATTAGATGATCCCTACAGTTTTTCATGAAGGTCAAAGGTCATTTGAGGTCACTAGAGCCTAAAGTGTGGAAACCTATTAACGGAGATATTGCAGCAGCTGAATGTTGGTAGAACTTCACACTCTTCATTGGTAGCACTTGATGAGTGTATCATGTGTATTATTTTAATGAAGCTCAAATGTCATGTGAGGTCAGTAGAGGACATAGTTTTAAAACCTCATGAACACAATATCTCAAATATCGAAAGGTGTACGAACTTCAAAGTTAATTATGTTTTTAGTCCTTGAGTAGTTTATCTCTATTGTTATTAATGAAAAGATACTTTCCATGTTGCTTCTGTGATTTGGTTACGTCAAGTCCATGCAGTATGTGGTTTACATTCTTGTGTTCTGTGTTTCGTTTTGCCCTTCCCTTATCCACTGGTTGCTTTGGTTTCAAGTGATTGTGTGTGTTTAAAAAAAAAAAGGAGATGTTGGCAAGGAATACCAAAATCATTTGACATTTTGGTGTACAAAGAAATTGCATCTCCTGTGAGCATCTGCTGAAGTTTAAGACTTGCCACTGTGGTGTTTTAAACCATGTTTAAAGAAAGCAGCATAAGGTTCACAACGTCACGTTGCATTGATATCAGTTGCAACTTGTTTGTACTTGTGGATATGTAAACAAAAGTTATGAGAAAGAAGCACAGCTATTGTGTACTCAAGTGAAAAGGTGTTACAATTATAGATTATAGATCAATAGTGAATAAACATATTACTGTCAGTGTCATGATTGGTCAACAGTTAATTGCCTCCTATCTGGTATAAAAGTTGGAATTAGTGTTAATGATGAAACAATGGTGATGTACTTTGCACCTTCTGATTTTGTTTGAAGTGTTCAATATTTTGTCATTACATTAAAAAAAAAAATAATAAAGTGGGACAACATTGAAGTATTTTTCTGAGTGATAGATTGTGCAGGCTATGTGCTGCATTGTGGGTGTTTGATGTACTGTTGATGTGTGGGACACTCAGCCTTGTCACATTTGATACTCTCTTATTTATTCCCAAAAGTTGAATAAACCAGCATACAGTAATGTAGAATGTTATCGTTCATAGGCAAAGCTACGTTTTGGGTCTTTTGTATGTTACTAAATTTTCACGTTTAAAAATTCTCCAGTGGACAAATTATGTTTAAATTTTATTGGAATATTTTATAAGTACCATTTCCATATTTACAGGTAGTGGCTCACTGGGATACAAGATAGTTTGTAAAGTCTGTAAGTTCTTGGGTTCGAGGTCAGGCCTCACAAACATGGCTGCTACCACATGGACAAGCAGAGTTGGAAATCAAATGAGAATTTTGCTCTTATTGTTATTGTCAGGTAAGGCTTTAAGAGTATGCCATATCACTAAATGCTATGCATTTCCAATCATGAAGTTTATCTGTAAGGTCATATAATTGTATTTTGTGTTACACAAACTTGCACTTTTTATTTTTATTTGAGGGGTGAAACTTTTTGGGTTTTAAGAATTATTCCCTCTCAGAATATAACTACTCAGACAGTGGAAGTGCTGGTCCATTTCCAGTCTTTTTCTGAGGTTCACTTTTCTTAGTTTCTCTTTCCTTTTTTTTTTCATGTGGAAAAGTTGTTGAGCTAGAGAAGTATTGAAAAAGTATAAAGCAAAGTAAAAGTGTGGTATTACAATAGCCTAGGCATGCTTTGTCATTTTATCTCAGTTTTTAACATTTGTGAAAGTACTTTCACTAACAGATGGCTATGTAATGCATCAACTTTTAAAAACATTAAGTGTATTGATCATTACGTTGATAGAATTTCCAAAATTTCAATGTAAGTGAAAGTTCCTTTTGATGAGTCGTTACTTTGATGTTTGATTTTTTATGGTCAACCATTTCAACTCGCAGCCATTTGGTTAAATTGAAAGAAGTTTACAAATATTCCACATGGCACCTTTGCTTGTTGTGTCATACTGTAGGTAATTATACAATGCCTGCTGTCCTGCTACTGACAGCAATACCATATGCCATGCAAAAAGACTAGCTTGTTATCATGATTCATGTTTTGAGTGCCAGATTGCCAGTGTTTTTACTGTTTGGCAAAGTTCTGTGCATATGAAGAGATAAATATGGTTTGTTACAGTCAACAGTACAGTAGATTACAGAGACTGATGTGTATTTATTTGCTTCACTCCTCACTTACCTGTCTCAACACGACAGCTGCACTACACCATGTACCATGCTAAGAGCACTGGTAATCCATTTACACCTCATCTAATGCTGTACTGGACCACACAGTGTCAAAAGTAGCACTAGAAGCTTTCCTAGTATTCACAAGTTACAAGTGAGAAGTAAAGTAAATAACCACACCAGGTGACTTTTTTCTATACTTTTGCAGTATGTTCAGATTCAGTGGCATTGGAGCTCTAGTGAACGTTCAATAATGAGTTGTTTGTTCTACAAGAAAGACAGTAAATGTTAAATTGCTAACAACTTGTTCTTGGTAATAGTCACCGTTTACCTGACCTTTTTTCATTCGTAGATCTTACCGTCTCCCAGACTGATGTAATGTTACTTCAGTCAGAACCCAGAAACAGTGCATCCACACAACTTGCTTCAACAATGGATACAATTTTCGTCACAGACAAAAACACTGAAATCCTCACAGATGCTCTTGAGTTGACTACCATAAATCTAGTTGAAGCACCGATTGAATCAGATACATCACCACCGACAGGTATCAGCACAGACATCACAGACTTAAGATCACCTTCTAAAGAGAGTAGCACATCAGTGATAGTCACAGAGATAGGTAAATCCATATCAACATTAATACAAGATGATCAACAAGTTGGCAGTTCAACAACATACCCTACCCATGTTGATAGTTCTTCATATTGGACAACATTAATGGAGGCAACCGATGGTGATTCAACAGAAGAGTTTTTGGATACAGAGTTGGTTGGGACCAGTCCAATTTTTACAGCTGGTCAAGAACTGACCACTCAGATACTATCTGATGGAGGCATGTCATCACCTTTGTCATCAACATCACAACGTTTGCCATCATTATCATCATCATCATCATCATCATCATCATCATCATCATCATCATCATCATCATCATCATCGTCCTTGTCGTCGTCCTCGTCGTCATTGTTGTCAATGTCATCAACATCATCATTAAACACCAACCAGGAAGCTACGACTATATTTCCTGATTCAACACAGAATCAAGTGTCAGTCAGAGCTATACCAGGGCCACAGAGGGTGAACCGCAGTGTGACTGTCCGTTTGTCGCTCGAAGAAGACTGCGAAAAGTTCCTGAATAAAAAAAGTGACTTCTTGGAAGCACTTAAGGGCCACATGGTAAAGGAGATTAGGTACATGAAAAGAGAACATATCCAAATGGTGGATGCAAAGTGTGGCTCGGTAGTAGTGATCATGAACCTCTTTTTGCCTGAAACACAGCTGGAAAATTTCAATGACAGAATGAAAAACTTAGAGTTTATGTACAAAAATGTTACGCTGCGGGTAATTGGTGTCACAATTGAAGGGGAACCCACCATTAGCCCCACGACAGTGGATGATGTTAGAACCAGGGACCCAGCAGATAATTTTCAGCAGACATTGATCTTCATTGTGATAGGATCGGTAGGAGGTGCTTTTCTTCTCCTTTCATTTTTCCTCCTCTGTCAGTATCTTACCCAAAAGATCATCAGAGCTTGCAAGAAGTCCTACAAGCCTTCAGATGAACCTACCATCAAACTCGCCGATTTCAACATGGCTCACACGTACATCCCCAGGCCACAGAGCATCTACAGTGCGACAACACGGAGCTCTTTCTTGCCCTATGAGAGCATGGATCACGGCTATCACCTGTCGAGTGCCAGCCCGACGCCGTATGTCTATGCAGATGGCGACCAGATTAGGGAACATTACCAAGAAGTGGTCGAAAAGGACCCAGTTACACCAACTTCTAAAACTGTCGATGATTTTGGAAGAAGTGGCATACCAAGCTGGGACTTACCTGTTTTAGAAGGTACTGTCAAGCTTATGGTATCATTATACCATTAAATATATCATTATTACCACTTCTTATGCTTGTCTTATCTAACATAAGTTTTACAAACATTTCAGGAAAATTGCATTTATTGATTATTTGGTAGGAAGAGTACACTGTTTATGGGTTAAGTTGAAAGCATCTGATCTTGTTTTCACTTCCAATATCAAATTACTCATCTGCATTAACTTGCTAGATTATCATTTTTCTCAATCCTCCAGATGTATAATTTTATTCACTTTCAAAACACGGTTTTATAAACTTGTCAGTTTATGTCATGTTTGCAATGTGAGCAGATGAAACTTTGGAGAACTCTTGTCCCAAAGAATGATCAAAACTGGAATCGTACTGATTATTGAATAATTGGTAAAAAGTTTGCATAACACTAGTTATTTCATGGAGAAAGGAGATTATATTCAGTGATGTCTTCAGTTATGCAATCATCTGCACATCTTTTAAGATTTAAGGATATGATTTCATCAAATTAGAGTAAACTAAATAAAGTGGAAAAAATAGTTTTGATCATGTTCTTCATTGTCAATTATGTTCACATGTCCTGCCAGATATTTAGAATAGTTTCACCTGTGGAATGTACCACAACTGGTTGGTATTTTCCATTAAATCATAGTTGTTTGAACATGATGAAGAACAACTGGAATGGTTGCCTGTGACATTGCATGAAACACAACTTGTTCAGTCATGTATACTATTAAACAAAAGTTTCAGGATGAGTGAGGTGAAGAAAAAGGATAAAAGCTGTTTGGGAGGGAGAGGGGTAGAGAGGAGGTGGTGGGGTAACAACAGAGGTGAGGAAAATTCTGTTTTGCACTTCCACAAGGTCACAGTTACACAGCAGTACGATATGATGCCAAAGGGTAGCAGTGTTTGAAATGGTTTAATGGTACGTGAAAAGTTAGAAAAACCACATCAATTTAACTTCTGGATAAAGTTTGTGTTTGCAGTAACATGGTGTCAGATATATGTGCATGGTGACAGCTGTCCAAATGTTTTGGCCTCAGCAAAGGTTCATTGCCACCCATACTGAACTCCACTGCTGGTCTAAACTTTGTCTTTGCTAATTGCTGGAGGAGTCTTGGAGGTAATGAAAATGCATGTTTTTTTTCCTATCTCTTAAGGAGTTGTACATGAGGGTACCAATGGTTCTACGTTAAGGATCGACGATCGTAAACCGACCACAAGCAGCACGTTCCATGCCCCACCCTCGGACATTCCGCCCCCTCCGACCTCTTCTCCACCGCCACCTCCATCTTCTGTTGAGTCTGCTCAGAGGGCAGCAGAGGGCGCATCGTTGAAGAGTGATGACGGGTCCAGCCACACTGAGCAATCCACAGGTGACACAAGGCATCTGATAAGAGGCCAGCAGTGCCGCAGCGTCGGCATCGACAATCCTGCAGCGGACATCGATAATGTCTATTTCTGATCGGAGGGCCTCGGAGTTTGGTAATTATGGACTTATTTACCTGATATCGTTGGACTAGTTGCCATCCTCCAGTCGTTAGTATGATGCAATTGCTAACATCTTCAGCTACTGATAGTGTAAACTGTGAAGACGTATACTCTGCTTTCCCCTCCACCATTTTGTTTGTTCCCTTCCTTATGATGTTCTTCTATTTTTACTCCCACAGTTACATGAATTCTGATTAAGAAGCATTCTTAAGATTTCATCTCAGTATCAGTTTTGCTTAGAATAGAAAATGACTGTATCGGTGCCCCACAGACTATGCGAGGTGTACTATGTTCTGTAACTGAATGCATACATATTAATTTAAATGACACCCTCACTTTACATATAAATCTGTTAATGTTTTTCAAAAGGCACAAGTCAATTCGTTCTTTCCTGGTCAAAAGTGCAGAAAACACTTAATATTTTAGGGGAACCCTTTCCAGTGAAATAACTTTCCCTCTTCTATAACTGTCATATTTCCAAGTGACAACCATTACAGTTTTAAGTTGAACATAGTTTCCTCTTCCTGATGGAATATGAGAATGTATCACTGTCGTTGAACCGTAGAAATATCTTGGCGTGTTCAGGAAATTGTAGATATATTGTTGTAAGGTGTGAATGTGTTTATCCAGGTGTTGAATATGCATGTGTTATGCCTTTTTATTTCTGTTAGGCAAACAAGTACTCTCCAAGTTATTTTCTCCATTTGCTTGAAAGACAAATACAGGCCTGACAATATCAGCTAGTAAGAACTGTGCTAGTTTGTTGAATGCTGATCACATGTTCAGGAATAGGTTCACTATGTCACAGAAAGTCATCACAATCTATGGCTTCCTGGCAGTGTGATTTCGTACGAGATGTACGTGATTGAAAAAGATGAAGACTTATGATGAAGTCCTCAATTATGATTGGCTTTAATAAAAAATGCTTTCCTATAAAGTGATCTATGATAGGTTCATTCTGTACCATGGCCAAAAGTGTCTGAATTGCTTTCTGCATTATTTAGAAACTATCATGGCCTCAGCCATCTCCTTGCCATCTAGATTTTGATGTCTGTGGATTACATGGTGACAACTGGCTCTGAATATCCACCTACTGTAATAATCATTACTATTGACTACTGTTGCATCAGAACCGATATTGTGACAAGGTGCAACTGTGGTGCTGTTTTGAATTGTATTTGCAGAGAGCAATATCAGAGTTAGGGTAATCCATTGTTACTCATTTCATTGCAGTAATGCCATGACAGTGTTGGAAGAGTTGTCTTTAAATGTTTGATATCATTAACACTGGGAGGGTAGTTGGAGGGGACTCTTGTGTGTGTCGTAACTATTCCATTAAAGCTCCCAACATTTTCCTGTTTGACAGTTGACAGTTTAATATACCTTGAATCGCAACAGCAACTGCTTGAAATTGATGGTACCATTTCTATCTAAAGTTGACATATTTTCTGGTGAAATTATGTGCATAACACGTGAAGTTCGTTAAAACATTTTATCTGTGTCAAGTTGAACATTATCAGTCGTTAGATCGAATTAAGAAATTGTTATCACCATTGTGCCTTGTGTACACTTAAGTGTACAGTACATACTTATGGATCAGGTTGCAAGGAACTTGGGAAAGCACTGCACAGCTATGCAACTGTATGCACTTTTATGTGAATGATATTTACACAAGTAAGCAGTAAGCTAATTCTGGGAAAGCATGCATCACAATTAGATAAACGTTTGTACCGCTTTGTAGTTGAATGCCCATTGCTGAGTCGGGTGTACCCTTAAATGTGGATGGTGGAATGTAATTCAAGGATGTCGGTCATTCAACCCGTCACCTTCATTTGGGTATTATCATTACCAAGATGCACAAAATACCAAACTTTATTTGTTTTAACACCTTTTTTTGCTAAATCATGATATTTTGTTTTCATAGTGTAAACAAAATAAGTGAAACGGTCTTCAGTTTTTGATGTGTGTGCCTTTCTTTAGTGAAAACTGTACAATCACTTCGCTGAGTTGGCATTAATTTGTGTGGGAAATGAAGAAATAAAGGTGTTTATGTTTCCTTCTGAGATTGAACATTTTGTGCCGCTCTTGAAGACTTGACTGCATGTAGGCTTTTGGTAGAAACAGTCTTTACAACACAGAGATAGTTTGGGAACGTTGAGACGGGGAGAAGTATATATGTAACCACAGGTGACTGTGCAGTTTCTGTCTATATACAGTACCTTACATCTAGGTGACAAAACTGGGAGATTTAAGCTTTTAAAATGTGTGAAGAGATGCTTCTAGAAAACAGGTTAAGTATTGCACCAAAGAGAACTGTTGTGAAAGAAGTTGTAAATAACTCAAAAGATCTTTGTATTTTTATGATATTTAGAACAAAGTTTGTAAATTGTACAAAAAAAAAAGAAAACAGCATCTGAGAAACATTGAAATGATCGTCAATAATTAAAAAAGTTCTTGAGGCTAAAAAATAGCACATTTGAATGAGGAGGAGGGGTATGAAGTTGGAAAACTTGCACTGGGGTGAAAATACTGGGGTGAAAAAACTTCCTCTTCACAATTTCATGTTAGTAATATGCTGGATTTTAATAACGGCTAACATGCAACACACTGTCAGCCCTTTTTCCAGTGTTGATGAAACTCAACAAATTCTTTGTATCATTTGCACTGTTATGTTAATGGTAATTTTATGTTTATAAGACAGTGCATTGTGTGTGCCTTTACATTATAGAAATGAGGAATTGGTGCCAACATGGGAAAGCATCGTGTACGGTTCGGTGATGTGTTGAGGACAAGGAAAAAGAAGGGGGGGTGGGAAGCTTAGTACTATTTTTTTTATTGTAATTTTTTTTATTGTAATTAATCATCAATGTGATTTCTTTGTTTAGTTTTAACTGTGTGCCTTGTAAACAGATTGGCCTGATATCTTAATGTGTATGTAATCCCATGCATTAAAGTTAGAAGGTTGCCTCTGCAGTGCCACCTCCGATTTGCTCAACACATCCAAATTGCTAAAACTAAATCATATCTTTTGATAAACTTTGTAAAAACACATTTTTTTTTCCATACTGCATTGCCTTTCTAAGAGTGTTGAAATGTCCACTCATTGTGTTTCACCTTGACTCACTTACTCTGTACAGTTTCATCAATATCAATCCAATATCGATCCATGTGCTCATTGAAATTTTCCTCAGTCATGATCAACTAACCGTATGAAAGCTTTTCCATTTTGGCTTTTCTATGGCTAGAGACATAGTCAATAACATGTGAGACCCTTACTGGCACACTGTGAAACTTTTGGTCCTAAATTCTGTCATGGGATAATAAAAGAATATTCATCAGAATAGAGGTGTTGAAATTTTTAGACAATTTGTACATAGCTGTTAAAATTGTTTACATAGTAAAACAAAGATTTACTTGTAGATGGTATTATGATGAGTATGCCAGAGAGTTGCCTGGCAAATATTGCTTGTTTTTTATTTGCCACAGAATGTAGCACTAAATTCTCATCCCTACCATTTAAGTAAACAGACAAACTCCTTAGATTTCATATTGAATGCCGTGCTGTCAATGATGCCCTTATTTTTTGTCTCTTAAGTTGATGCACTTTTTATGTCTCTGCTTAGTTTCAGTGATGCACTGATGATCCACTGTGTACGTTATGAAACCTATAACCCACACATGTAGAACTTTCTTCCCACATGTTTCTAGAAGAGCCCTAGAAAGAAACCCACAATTCGTAACATCAACCTTCTAAAAATTGACTGTCAACAACGCCTAGTTACCCTCCATGACATACATTGTCGTGGTGGTGGTAACTATGGCAACCCACACGTTCTTGTACATTTTAATCCTGCATCCATTGGTATTTTGAATGGAACAGGATTACAGTTGATGAATTGTTCAAAGATTTTTGAAGTTACACCCCAAGGATCAAGTTTCATCTTGCATTTTCTGCAAGGGGAAGATTTGCGGTATATCCTTCTCATAGTATTTAGTTACATGACCCTGAACAGGAAAGGTCATGCAGTGTTTGATGTCAGGATGTATAGCATACCTGGAGCTTTATCAAACTTGAATTGGCATGTTTGAGATAAAGTGAATTTAAGGAATGTCATTTGTTGAAGAAATATGGTTTGCTAACTTTTGCATATAGACTTAGAAAATCTAGGTCTTCTATACACATTAAAGAGTGAGGATAAACTGTGAACTGCAATAATTCTTAAATTGTTTCCTTGAGAGATACAATGAGAATATAGAGGGCAAGTTGAAATTATCTAGCTCATTCAACTGGTACAGAATCTAAAAGTGACAGCAGTCCAGTGTTTTTGAGTACTGTATGTATGACTGATATCAGATTTGTGTTCTGGTCAGTAAATCGTTATCAGATGGTGTCAAGGAACAAGGTTAAAATGTTCTAAAAAAAACCCATCTCTTAGGTTTCTGATGATCTCATGTTTAAGTCATGGCAGGTATGGGAGCACATTTAAACCTACATTTTAAAGCAAGGGAGGGGGGGTGGTGCTAGCCCTTATTGTTTATTTAGTACTAAAATTATGGTTGGACTGGATATCTACCTCACTCGGAAAACCGGAATAACAGCATGAAAAATCCAAGTCTCTGCACAGGTTTTACTGATATGCTGCTGTAGGCAAATGGATCTAGCCTTTTTTTTGGATGGATAACTGCAGATACGTGGCGTGCATTCTTTCACAGCCACCTATTGTCCTTGAAAAAGGTTTCATTGTATGCTGCAGTTTGACAGCTGAGCCAGACAACTTGTTCTTACCATTTTTTTTTCTCTCCATTGATTTGTCTCTAATAACTGTTCTTGTAATTGCAATATAATCGGATTTGTCTGCTAGGCTCAGCTGAAGAGAAAATTGCTAGCACTGATCACATTTTATTTCTATGCAGTTACTGGCAATATGTTACATTTTCAGATTGACATTATATGAATTTTTCCTATTACACAAACAGCTTACGTAATTTATGCAAAGGTAATGAAATTGATAGATATTAAAAGGGCAACCTTGTACTAATTTTCATACATGGCCCCCCATTGATATATTCAGTCATATGTGAAGAAGATATGTCTGTGCATATCAATACAGCTTATGTAATTAATTACAAGGCAACAGTAATGAAATTAACAGATATTGAAAGGGGAACCATGTGTTTATTCCTCTCATGTATGCCCTTCCCCCCCCTCATTGATATATTTAGTTCTACATGAAGAAAATATGTCTATGCATATGGCAGATTCGTGTGTGTGTGTGTCATTGGCAAGTTTTAGAAATGTGATAAAATTTTATTTTCGTTTAATGTCATAATTTTCTGTTTTTAAACCGTCAAGTGTGCTAAAATCATTAATGGTGTGCATTTTGTTACTGTTTCTCATGATTGCCATGGTCTTGTGTACAAGATTGCTACCGTATCTTGCCATCTTAAATATATGAGCCATGTTTCTCACCAGGGTTTTGAGTCACCAGATATTCATTAATACCTACCATTCCACTCTGCAATACATATAACTTTTTTTTTGTTTT
>VJOZ01060843.1:0-19511 GCA_009801055.1 Stichopus horrens
CTGTCTTAAATTCTTCCATATGTGTAATCAAAACAATGGATTCCTGTGTACGCTGTGTTATATGAGCCGCTATGCATCTTTCGAATTTGCTGTCAATCTAAGAGTACTTAGAACCAGTTGAGAAGTTTGCTTTCAGGGAGGTAAAAATATAGCTTAGGGTGATGCAATACAGCCTTTAAGTATTTAATACACGCCATTGTGTGACTATTTGTAAGAGATTGTGCTGTCTAGCTTGAAGATTTAGTTCGTCCGTTGATTTCAATGTATGTATTATCATACGCATATTGAGCACCTATTCAGCACCTAATGAGTACTTGGATAGTAACTCAGTACACTACGCTATAATAAGTAAGCCATGGACTAAAATTGATCATCAGTGGTGGGATTAATCAAAATATTTATTTAATCCATCAGTTCAGGCCAAGGTAATTGTTTTCATGTGATTTAATAGGAAGAAAATCGTAAAGTATTTTGTAAGCAAATTGTCTTCCCTTCCCATACGATAATATCATAATTTACCTCTCTTTTTTGTGATCAGTCTCACAGAATTGGTCCTAAAGTAACATTTGATCACATTTCCATTGATTATTTTGCGTTTGATAGCAATTTGTTCACTTTTATGAATATGTGTGAAATCGAAATAAATAATCGAAATAGTGTGTAGGTGACAGTCCGTGTTACAAAAGAAACTTGTCCTTCGTTTCTCTTTGTTGAAGCTCTTGTTGCTATAGACTTATAAGTGCCTTCACTGCGAATAGCATCTGCTTGTAACCCTGTTTCTTAACTGCACCTCCATTTATGGAAATTCAGTGTACCGTAATCGTGCGGCCATTAGTTTCCAGCCTTGTCTCGTAAAGTCCTTCCAGTGTTTCTATAGAAAGGTTAATTATTGAGCATATTTTTGTGCTACAACTGTCAAAAACTGTGTTTACAGTGAAAGAACTTTATGTTGACATCATGAATAAGCTAGTTGGCTGATACAGCGGGTAACCAATGACAGTAAAGAAACTCCTGTGATCAGTTAGTAGGTGCATTTAGTGAAGGTATCGTTTGAGCAGTCCGCTACTTAGGGATGGTTGTCTATCACTAGTAAAATGGGATGCAATGGTGTCTATTACGTTCTGTCAGCAATACCTCATGATCACAATTCACTACAGAATATGACGGGTGATATGAATTTTAACTTGCAAATATGAAGCTCTGTCACATATCCAACGATGGCCGTAACAGTTGTTGCTAGTAGTTTAACTAAAAGTAAATGGCATACCACAAGATAAACTCTCTGTTGTGCCACAAATGAGATTATACATACGGCAAATCAACGCTGATATAATTATTCTATTTATGAACTGAACGATTAAATCACATGTATGTAATCCTAAAGTAAACGAATATAGTTCAAATAGGCCTATGGAATTTCCGGGAGATAAAAAATACCTAGAGGCATTTTACTTTTGGGTTCCAGACGTGTTGTTATACCAGTGAAAAAAAACTTTATCGGCATAATATTTAGTTTTGAAATGTCTCAAAGTGTTTGTGGTATTAGGAGCACCTAGTTGCTGTTATCGACATCAAGAATAGCTCTCTTCTGTTTTTTATCGCCTTATGTAGATAAGCACTCACAGTGACCAAAAGTGCAATGTAGTTCTTGGAATGACGAGTTTGTGCTTTCAGTTTTATTTTGTTTTTGTCTTAACTGTTACCAGGGAAGATGACCTAAACCATCATGCATCGATCTATTGGTGATTTTCATAAACGCCTCCCCCGTTCGTGCACTGGCACATAATGCAGTGAAACCATTCTCACACTATCACTACAATTACAAAAGACCAAGTAGTATACACGTAGAATATAACTGACTTGCAGAGTTGCAGAGTGAAACCCTTAATGACAATCGGAACCCTGAATGACTATTGAGTTTTTTTAAACTCTGGGTAAGCAAAGTATTCTTCAGCAATGAATAATTGACTTTCTGTCTGTGAGAAAATATTCGCTAAAATAATACCACGATCCTAATATCTTGTATCCAAAAATGTATCATACCGTGCCTATAAATATTCGTTTTGTTATGATTTTCCTTTTAAACCATACCCGTTATTTTCTCGCTACTTTGTTTCCGTAAATGAATATGAAAGATTTATGATAAGATTAAAAATTTAAGACTTAAATTTACCATTGCAAATTTCGTGTCAATATTTGTGCTTTACAGTTGAGATTATTGATGGCGTTTTACGTTCACGTTGGAAAATATTGGAACTATTTGTCAATGAACCTTGAACCCGTTTTGCTTTCCAAAACTTTTTTGGGCAACATACTTAGTGCAATTGTGTTCACCCATTTCATCTGTCTAGATCTTTTATCCATTGTAAAAGGTTGTCTGGGTATCACGCGTGACTGAATCGGTTTACAGCAGACTTATTCGGTAGCCAGTGGAGAAAATCAGCTTTACCGTATCAGGTCAGAGTGATACATGGTTAATGCACACATACCGTGTAGCAACACCATGCCGTTCAACCAAATAATTCCTTTCTTTTTGTACAATAAGATCAAAACAGAAATATATGACAGAAAACAGGTTAAAGAGAAGTGTGTACAACGTCACACTATTTATCTATTAAATTGGCATACGTTGCAATGACTGACACAGCATAGGTTGCATTGTTGTCTACGCCCATGGTGTTTCGTTTATATGTTCGTTAAAAGATGGGAGCTGTTTGCTTATTTACATTCTTCTTTGGTCTCAGCGTTTGGATTCTTGGCAGCGATGGGGCTCAAACTGGTAACAAGTTCTTAAAAGCACCAAGTTTGCTGTTTTAGTTTAATGTGAACTCCAGAAATTTCATGAATGATTCTTGATTTTTTTTTCGAATAGCAAACACTCTTCTGTGAGCTTCAGTGTAAGATGTGAGTGCTTGTGTGATATGTGCGTCGATGAAGTTACGTGTCTTTCCCACTGCACAATCAGTGTCACATGTAGATACATTGACCTTAAAATCTATACGGGACTTACAGAGTTGGGAGAGTGAGTTGGTTCACAATTCTTTTTCAAAACATTCAAAACATTTTGTCTCACTCTGTTCAGTAATAGGCTACTTATAAGTTGATGTAAAATGGTCAAACGAAGGTATCCTGAATATCTGGCATAGAGCTGAAGCAGAAAGAGTAATTAACGATTAATATCACTTACATAGCAAATCTAGGACCATACACTCTTTACCATGAGGCATTATCGATAGGCAATACCTGTTAACAAAAATCAAAAATTCCTCACTTATTCAGTAAACTGTAGCAATGGATACCACACAACTATTAAGACTTAAAACTTTAAAACAGTGACATGCGATTGTGTTTCCAACTTGGAGTATCGCTGTAGCCTGATTATTTCGCCAATCACCTGCATGCAGTAACTTTGGTGGTCTCATATGTCTGACCTTGTCTCTGAACGTGTGTTAATAGGTGTGTGATCTACAGGGTAGTCAAATCACTTTTTCGAGCACATTGGTATGTAGCCTTTCCATAAATGGTGTAGCAAGGATTTTATCCTGGGAGTAAGGGAAAGGGTTATCCAGTTATCCCTACAGTTTTCATTTATTGTCCCTTTGATATAATTGTCTGTACATCACGCTGTCTAAATGCGACATCTTGGCCAGGGTGTAATATTTGTTTTGTTATGTGAATTCCTAAGGCACTTGGCATTAAAATACACGTGATTCAACTTCCGAAACATGATGGAGTTGTGACAGCAAACTAGCCTTGATTACACACCGAAATAACGTCGAGATGAGTTATAGAATTGAAATTATTGGGAGAAATAGGCTCTTATTTGTGTTTCAGCACCTTCAAACGTTCAAACTTTAAACTTTTAACACGAATCAGCCTGGATACTTTCAGCTCCTATTGTCAGTTTGCCACAGCCTCCTATGAACATGCATGAATAATCTAGGGTAGGTTGAAGCGAGTGTCCTTAGGGATGAATAAATGACCTTGAAATTAGATGGACATCCTTTTGGTTGTAACAGTTGTGTGGAAGGTGTCAAACGGCATTATAAAAAACAGCAGTGATTTTCCTAACTCTTTTGACAGCAATTATAGGAAATTCAGTGGCAAAGACGCCCAAATGGTTGTAATAATTTTTTCCGTATTGTTGGACCTGAGTGTGATGCAAAGATATCAAGGCAAACTAGCAACATTAATGATTTTGGGGGGAAAAATATTTATCGGATGATTTTAAGAAATATTGACGAGCTACATATTTACTTAATGTTGTTAGAAATTTTCGCACCAAACAGTCTCGTGAGTGTAACGATATCTGTATGGTGTTAGTGAAGAATATTATTTCATGTATCATACTTTTGTATGTACAAAATCGTTTTTTGATGGTATTTGCCCTGATAGTAAAAAAATAGCAAAAATAACACCAATATATAATTATGGTAACAAGGAATAGTTAAATACTTATTATAGAACAGTGTCTTTGTACTACTGCAGTTTTACAAAATACTTGAAAAGTTGTTTATTGAAAGACTTGAAGTTTTCTTGTCAATTACAATCTTCTCTCTGAGAGTCAGCTTGGTTTTAGATCTGGTATAGGTCTACATCTATGGCCCTATTAGATGTAATAGAAAATATCACTACAGCATAAGACAATAAGCAGGCAACAATTGAGGTATTCATTGATTTAAAAATAAAGCTTTCTACAGAATCAATCAAAATGTGTTACTTCGTAACCTAGATTATTATGGAATGCGTGACATATCTCACAACTGGGTAGTTACCTGCGTATGTGGAAACAGAATGTACAATGTTACAACTTTAGTTCTGACTGTCAAGAAGTACCCGATGGAGTACATCAAGGATCTATCCTTGGACCTAGTTTATTTATTCTTTACATTAATGACATTTGCAATTTATCATCTTTATTCACTTTGTTCATTTTCCTAGTATCGTTTACTAATAGTTTCTGTTCTCATGATAATATGGCTGCGCTCTGCAAATTTAGAAATGATTGCGTTAGGAAATGTGGGTGTGTTGAGTGCAGAAAATAAGCTTTCTCTCAATTTCACGAAAACCAGCTACATGCTTTGTGTATGCCTACCGACATAAATATTCCCATCTATGGCATTAATATTGATAGAGTGTATGTTACAAAACTTTTAGGTGTATTCATTGATTGAAATCCGACCTTCAAAGAGCATGTTGTAAATGTATCCCAAAAACTCTCCAAAAGTATTTCAATAATACGCAGCGAAAACCATGTATTACATACTGAGGCACTCTACATCCTATATTTAGCTTTCTTCCTCCCGTATCTTAACAATTGTACTGGAGTGTGGGGAATCACTCAGCCAACAACTTTTCAACCGTCTAAAAATTCTTACCTACAACAACTTATAAATTTCAGGACAGGTATTTTTATATTTACAACATATCATAATTTGCCCACCTTCAAAATAATTTGGCTATAGCATTTAATGACATGTACAACACACACAAACGGTAAAATAACTTTACAAAAAGTTATCTAAGAAGTAGAAAAAATTACTTTGTACATCAACTTCAGCAGCCAAACTTTAGAACTTACTTGATGACCAACTAAAAAAATGCGAAGACTTTGAGTAGTTTTAAAAGTAAGTACAAGCAATAATTATAGTTTACATACAATACTGTTGAAATGTTGCATTAATATAACTAAGTTCGACGCTTAACGCCTACTTTGCTGTATCGTCATGACTATAAGTATTACCATGCAATTGTCTCCTTTTGTGAAGTGAGTGTTATTATTATCTCATTTCTTTATTTTTTATTTTCTGTCTATAAGTGGAAACAAATAAAAGCTATTGAACTTCTTNNCATTCACTCATTGTTTCATTTAGTAGCGGTCTTAAATATCGGATAGGCTCCATATGGACGATTTATTTCTATTTCACTTAGTTTTTCCAAACTATTTTATATCGTTTAATTACTTAATCGTCATGAATATCAAATATTTGGTACTTAAATTCTATCCTACAGCAAACAGCAATGGTAGATAAAAATATATTTCAAGCCCAATCCATCCTTCCTGGAAATGCTCATGAATCTTAAATTATAAACTGGTATTGTACCCTGTAAGACAAGAATTGAATTAGTTACTATACATTCTAATTGGACTTTGCATTGCTTGCACATCATAGGGGAGTTGGGACTTTGTTTATGGCTAATTCAAACTTTTAAATGATAGCAGGAAAAAATTGTTTGTTGTGATACAAATTAATCATCAGATGGTCGAATTTGGACTTTATCTAATATGAAAAATATACATAACATAAAGAGAAAAAAGATAGCATTGACATAAATGTAACAAACGAGACACTCACATTCATCGCTATTTACGGCCTAGTTCGCGTCACTTGGAAGTCCTTGTAGTGTTCCATAATCTGATAAAATGAAGCAACTTAAACACTATCAACAGTATCGTCATAATCATAATGTTTCTCATTTGATGATTATCACCATTTCCAGTAGCATGTTAAATAAGGCCTACGTTAGCCACATACATAATGAGTTTTAACGTGCTGATTGTAATTGTCGGATGAAATGTTCCACTTGGTGTAAAATCGAGCCCCCCTTCTCCTTCATAATTAAGAAGTTGCATGCGGTCATGAATTATACGCGTGGCACCTAGTAATACAAACCTGGAGCTCGGTTGCATTCTTCCAGTACTTAATTCGGATAGTGTACTGTAGCTGCAGGACAGTGATGGACACAGTTTGCATAAGGCTGAAGACAACAATGGCGTAAACTGTGACTGGCGATGAGTACGTACGGACAGTTGCTAATCAAATCCGTTAATATTCGTCGATAGGCAGCATCCGTCAGATGGTTAACCGTAACTTAGGATTCGACAATGGAGATGATATATATAGAACAATATCCGAGAACATTGGAACGTCAAACGGCAACGGATGTACAGAGTGTAGGCTAGACTGACGTTAGGGGATGAATAATGCTCTGGAATGTAATTGCTCAGAAGGCAGAATTACACAGGCAGTTTACTCAGCAAACATACACACAGGGTACAGAGTGTGACCAAGTCTTTAGATAAGTGCATTAAGAGTCAATCTCTCTCAAGCGATCAGGGTGCATAAATGCAACTTATCTGCTAGAATATGCCCGTTCAATTACTTTCGGAAAAGTCACTAATGCAAATCTTTTCAGAACATATGATGACCCAATGTTATAACCTCGAAACGTTTCGAAGATGCCAGCTGAAACCAGGCTGTCCTCAGAAATTCCAAGATGGTATCTAACTATGGAATTAAATATTGGGCATTATTCAGACAAATTGCAATCCTAATTTTTCTCAGAACGATCGATTAAAATAACTTTCTTACCACTACCTTACAGCCACAGTGTCACTCCTTGTGGAAGGCCTTATCAGATTGAATGAGGACGAACCTTTTAACCGCATCGAAATAGTGGCAGGAGTCGATAAACCAGTGACAAAAGGCGATTTGGAAGTTGGTATGGAGTGTAACCACCATTCTCGTATCTTTCATGAAGTTCTCATGTATTTGTAGAAACGAAGGATACAAACAGGGGATTAATAAAAGAGGAGGGGACAGACCTCCATTCCCGCATTACACTCTCCCAAACATATTTTTGTGGAACGTTTAAAATGTTTTATGATTTTACCATTACATTTCCACACCTTTTTCATTTGGTATCCTGCCTACAATTTTTAGCCTCGTAAGTGTTATACCCAGTGATCTGGAGAGTATTTTAGACCAAAGTATTCTTCTCCCCGATTCGCCAACCAATGGTTGCCAAGTCTTTTGTAAGTGTTTCGATAAAACCACTGTATGATGTGAAGAGCCGTAATATTAGAAATAAATGGACGACATAGGCTTCGTGCGGGCGAGGGGTTGTGCTATTCAACTACTATACCTTCATAGTGATCATATGTTTCAGTAGGCCATATCTCTCATAATTTTCTTTTGTAAATACTGATTTCTAATTCGTGTTAAGTTACATTCTCCTACAATGCTACCTGTACGCCATGTGGCGTAAAAGATTCTACTTTAACAAATACTTTAACAAGTAGCCGTTTCGACCACTAAGTGGCCCACTGGGCACATTAAACTGCCAAAGTAGACATCAAAGACGTCTCAAGGCCTACGAGAATCTCAAGGGTTGTGTTGCATTGAAAATGCTATAAATCTGCAGCATATACCGAAATATATTTTTCATATGTAAAGTCATTGGCAGACCATGGAACCATGTTGTCAGTATCCGCTGATATTGTTCACAACAATCCATAAATCCATACACATTGTAATCTATAAGAATATATGTATCTTTATGAGACTAACGGAACCGATTTCTCAGTCGCAGTTCTGTTCTTATCTTAAACAGAGTATACCATTGACAACGCAAATGGCATACCGGACGTTGAACCTGGTTTTGACTTCACTCCGTCCCTGGAGTTACCTTACACGTTCAGGCTTACCATAGAGGAATCTAACTCAGAGAGCAAACCATTCATTCTACAAATACTGGACGATTGCCATCCAGACGAAGACGAGCTCATTCGAGTAACTCCTGTCAACAGCTTCGCATATACCACGAAAGGTGAACTGTATAACGTCATGGACGATATGGCGGACTATGTTATTGACGAAAACGTAGATGGTGAGTTAGTGTCATTTCACCAGTAGGTAGAACTATATTTAGATGTTTCAGGGGGTTTCTAGTGGTGCTTTCTCCTTGATGGTATAGCCAACATTGTGTCGTCACTTCCTACATAGTTCACTGTCTGTCATCACTGTGTAGTCGCACAGTTTGACGTTATTCTCCTGAAAGTATACGTGTTCAACATTATAGTACATAGTGCATATAGTACATAACCACAAATGCCACACACAAAACCGTATGATCTACATTCTGGAGAGTGAATTCCATAATCTCCAAGTATGAAAAACCCCATTTGATCTTAATGTTCTGTAAGTTTTAAATCTTCACTTGCAGAATTACATTCTTAAGATTCTTAAGTGTTGTATCTGCCGCAATGGTAAAGTGAAAAAGTATTGACAATTTATTGCAAAATGCATATGTCACCATGGAAACAATGTGTCAAAAAGTTCAATTGGAAGTATGCTTGGTAACCTCTGAAACCCTAAACTAGTTCTTACCTATAGTATGCACAGCGAGAGCCCTCCTTTAAAATCCACAGAATGTACTTAAATTATGATGTAATCCAGATAGGAGCTGACGTAATATTTTGATGTAATTTCTATACACAGATACTGAACCCGTCACTATCAATATGACATCCCCAAACCCCCATATCGGGCTAGTATTCTTTGAAGGAGAGACAAACACAAAAATACCAATCACAGGGTTCGAATGTTCCTCCAACGAGAGACCGGTTCCAATAGATGTCGAATCATGCGATATAGGTTAGTTCATAAAATAAATTAATTGAGCAATATTATATACGGTAAGTCAGCAAATTAACTCAGCAATATTACCTAAGTGTTGTTTTAAGCGATCACATGTATCTTATTGGCCCTTCTACAGTCGACATTTTAAATGTCCAATAAATCAGTATTTAGAAGGAATGTATCCGTGATGGAATTCTAATATAGAGAACCTGGGTCAGATCCAGTAAGATTCGGCCTATACCTCAATAACCTTAAGACTATTTGTGATGTGATGAATTTGATATAATTTCTTGAGCCAGTGGATATCTAAGAACATGGTCACGAATGGCCTTTTTGTGATTCTTATATAGGAGACCAAACGGTGTTCCTGTCTTGCCAACATAGATACTTTGAAAGCACAGGTTATAGTGAAGTAAATGAACTACATTACTAGAGACACAATAAAATATGTGGTCTTAGCTCAAATTGTACGTCAAGAGTGGTAACGGGATCTCCAGTGTTGATATGCAGGCCCGTATCCAGGGGGGTCCTCCCTCTACAAGATTTGGAGTTCCGCTCAGCCTATGATAGTAGGTCTACATTAACAACATATATAATGAGTTTTAATTTGTCGTTCATAATTGTCGGGTAAAATGTTCCACTTGTGGTACAATCGAACCCCCTCACTGAAAAAGCTGCACACGGCTCCTGAGACGGGCGCTAAACCTTGGTTTACAATTTGGTATTTTTATTACACCTGCAGGTTCTTATATATAGTAGCAAGGAAGGCCTAAGAAGACATTTCCATTTACTATAAGGACGGGCATGCTGAACGCATGAAGGTAGCGATATCTCCATAATCCAATACATCAACAACAGTTAAGCTACCAAGTGTTCTTTCTATTAATTTTTATTATTTAATGACATTCATAATAAGTGACTAATCTTTGATTGATATCAGAGTTATGGNNCACTGAAACAGCTGCATACCGGCCTGATATGTTTGCTGATTCGGCATTTTAGTTAACTGCAAAACGCAATCCCTTAGGTATCATAATTAGAGGCAGGCAATGAGGATGGAGTGACGAGTCTCTTAAGCTAAGACGAGTCTCCTAAGATTAGGGAGCTGGCGTAGCGACAGGAGGGGATGTTCAGAACAAATTTCAGAAAGGATGGCGTCTTCATTAAGTGAAGCAAAAGCTTGTTTTGTCTATCCCGTGACCCTTAGCAGTTCTGCGTGGGTCGATGCTTTAATTCAGAGACAAGGCCCAGGACTGGCTCTCTGGTTATCAAGCCGTAAACATCTTCTGTCTACTTGTGCACTATCTAGGCCTTCGTCTCATCTCATCTTTCCGTTTCTCTTTCCCTTCATCGTCGTTAATTGATTTCATTAATTTACATGTACTAGTCGAATCTAGAATAAAATCGAACACTAATCGCTAAATCGCTCTCTGTTCTGAGATCTCTCTCGCTCTGTATTAAAACGTGGTATCTGTAGCTGGGGCAGTCATTCCATGACTGTGAACCCCAAACCTTATCCTCAATTTCACAATATCATACGACCTCCAGTGGAACTCCAGATCAGCAAAGGGAGGGGTGTGTGGGAATGAGTTGGGTTCGAACACCCTGAATCTCCTGGATGCAGGCCTGTACGTTTGGTAGGAATGCACTGACTATAATCAATTCACTTTTTGAGATTAGTAGAGTGTGCACTGTTTGAAATAAGTACAATGCGCTTGTCGCTGGATTCGTAATAGAGAGAAGTTGAAATCACGCCTGCTGAAAAACTAATCTGTATGTCAAGGGAGGCCATTTAAGTACTAGAAACCTCAAAGGTGAATTTAATACTTTCATTAAAATAATTGAGGTAGGCTTTGAAACTATTAAGGACATCTTTACCGTGGGCTCAAAATCGGAATCAAATAATATCATCAGTGTAGCTATAATGTAGTGCTTTAAGAGAAAAATTAGATTAGATTTGATCTTTAAGTTTGAGCATGAAAATATTAGAATAAATACAATCTTGGACAAAATACCTCGGGACACGCTCCCCCTTTCAATGTTGGCTACAGGATTACCAATCAATGTGTACATTCACTCTTGTAGCGCAACATGGAGCGGGGCGCGGGGTTGCGGAGTTTCGAAATATCCTCTCACCTAAAATTCAGTGTTATAATTGCAACATAGGGCAACAAACTTGTCCAAGATTGTAGGTGCCACTTTTGTGCCCATTACGATGACTTTAATTCAGCTGAAACGCTACTACTAAAGGAAAAATAGTTTTTTTTACTGATGAAAAAGTTTTGAGAAAATTTTGATATACCGCCTCTCAAGAAAGTGTTTGATCAGAGCTATGTTCAAGAACCAGTTTTTCACAAGCAAGGATCCCCTCGTCATGTGGAATACTAGTGTTTAATGAGTTAACGTCCTGCGTCGTTAGTCTTAAAAGAATAGTCCAGACCCAAATTTATTTTAAATGTGTTGAAGGGGACCATAATCTAAGCATTTTGATGAAATTCCCGTTCAGTTACCGTTCTCGGTTCTCAAGATATCAAATGATGATGTTATCACANNTCCCTCAAACAATAAAATAAGTTCTGTAAATGTAGGTTAGATTATAACATACAATTTGGGGTGCGATTCATTTCCCCACATCACGGATAACAGTAAAAGAACCAACTCTTTCATGTTCCAGTGTTAAAGATTAGCTGCGGCAGTGAACTTGATCGCTTCCTTAATTACGGTTACATTTCCTTGACTAAACGCACTGCAAAAACTACAGCAAGACATCCGTTCAAAGGAAGTGTGGTGCTGAGGTAATGTTTTTAAAATTCACACATTTGGTAAACTAATTGATATACTGTATACGCTGTGGTTATCATAAAAAGCACTGCGTACAACAACAAAAGCTCCAAGTATCTGAAAGTTTATGGGCAAGTACACGGCAGCACGGATAAGATGTTTGTGGTGTAGAAATGAATGCCGGGGGAGGGGGGTGGAATCGTGAGGAATTAATGGAAGGAGATGTGTGATCATGTACGAGATAATAGATAACTAGAGATTAATAAAAGGAGTATAGACGTAATTTGGCCAGGGAATTTTAACCCTACGGTGCCTTCCATTTGAATTTCTTCTTCTTTTTGTCTGCTCCTGGTTTGAAAATTGAGTTCTCGGTTTGGAAAATTGGAGGCCCGATTTGGAACAGAACGCAGCAAAAGCGGAACTAAGCGAAAGCTCAAGTGAACCATGCTTTCCACATTAAGATTATTACAACTGAAACCCTGAGATCTTAGCCAAGAGTTGCTATAGGGTAAATTCACAATTTTCCCACCCCCTCCCCTACCCCAAAAAATGTTTGGGACTTTTTTTTCCCTAAACATGCCGATCAGCAAAAGGTACTATTCTACAAAAACCTCCACATTTTGACAATCTGTAGGAAAATGATCTCTTTGCATGATGTAATAATTCATGGTCCATATGGTCCATTTCAAAGTTGGACCCACATATATTGAAAACTGCAAAACACTACACTACCATAGAACTAATGTGGCAATACTTCCATAATGTCTGCAGTAAAAGTACTCCTGTATTGAAACGGTGGTGTTATTTCCTCTTCCATTATACATCCCATACAGTTCTACTAACTCACTCCCGAGCACGCGCCTAAAGCTACTACGATATTATAAGGATTGGTCACTGTGTGAACGAAAGCAACTCTAGAATATTAACGTTCCGAGCAGAGCAGTACACAGAAGGGGTCGTACAAGGGAGTAGCACTAACAACAGGCCCTGTGGGAAACGTGGGCAGGAAGGGGAAAGATTCACTAAGTTTTGACCAAGATTATAGTAAAAGAAGCGGTTTGCATAATTTCATAAAATGGCCCGTATTGTCCATTTGGGATTTTAGACCGCAAAGTTCTGAACACTCTGAAGTACCACTACTTAATCACTTATGTGAAAAATTCTCAAATTAGGAGCATTAAAATCTGTAGGAAAAGAAGATTTCTGCATGACCTCATAAAATGGTCCATACGACCCACTTGGATCTTGAACCCTTAAATACTGCGCAACTGCAACAGTACCACTACCAGTACACTAATGGGGCTGCTCATCAACATTGTTAAATGGACTCTTTAGGAAAAGAAACTGTTTGCATAGTTTCATAAAATGGCCCATATGGCTCATTCGAGATCTTAGACCCAACATGGCCCAACCACTCTGAACACAAGCCGTCCAACTACCATGTAGCACTAATATAGTAAATTCTCCATATTGCAACAGTCTCTGTGGGAAAAGAAACCTTTAACATTACTTTAAATGTTGTGGTCAAAATGTAAGGCCGTGTCTGACACTGAACTTTAGATATACTAGACACCCACCAAAGGTATCACTACCATAGTGTTAATGTGACAAACCCTCCAGATTCAGTGTCATATAAAATAATACGAAAAAGAAGTATTTTTCATGATATCGTGCAATGGCCCATTTCAGACCTTGGCCCTTCATATCCTATACATCCCTCAGTTACCGGGACCATAGTGATGCTGTAGCAAACCTTTGGTTGGTGAGACATTCTCCTTAACGGGTTTTCATACGTTAACCTCTGGTGACCTCAAATGACATTTGGCTTCCATGAAAAACAATAGTGATCATCTACTCACAATAGTCAACCAACAGACCAACTTTGAAGGTCAAACACCTTCCCCTTCTTACCATACCGTGTTTACAGGGTTTTCAAACTGTGTACCGCTATTGACCTAGTATGACCTTTGACCTCCATAAAAATGACAGCGATCATTTGCTGTACAATGTTAATAGTTGGCAGTTATAGCAGCATTCATTTGATGAGATATCTCCCTTATGTGTGTTAAGTGGTGTGATCAGTTACCTGATGGGCTGCTAACAATGTACCTCATTTAACTCAGAGGTAACAAATGTACAACCACTGTGGCCAATTCACACTGCTTTCAGTTCATCTGATTAACTAATAACCATGGCGTTACATGTTTATTGCTAGAATCAATGGGTATGAGTTGCTAACCACTGAACAGACACAGGCTCACTTATGCACCTACCTCGGGGGTACAGCTTACAGCCAACATGATTACTTTGATTACCCCCTAAGTGGTGCTCTGGGTGGCTGAACAAAATTTTGAGTATGTAAAAACCAGTATAATAACATCATCCTCAATCAACTTTTTTCATGCTTTCAGCTCTGAAGACCTCGTATGACCTTTGACCTCCATGATAAACAATAGGTATAATCTAATCACCATGTACAACAGTACCAACACGCAAACTTTTAAGTTCGAGCACCGTTCCCTTCTTGAGATATCGTTGTACAAGCCAAGGCGTCACATAGGCACCCACGCCATCACCATCGCATAAGACTCCTCTCCTGCCTTTGGTAAGGAATTCAAAAAGCCGATCAGTACCCTGAACATAGAGACGCCAAGTGATTCACACGACTCAATAAATCATGGTTGTATAACACTATACCGTATGTAATGTAACCCAATGCTCAATCGTGTGTACAGTAAATGATATGTAAATGACACAGACGAGAATAAATAAATAAATAGAGATAAATCATGGAGTGCATGGATGTAATAATCTATATAAATTGGTGAAATTATGGACCAACATACAAATAAACTTATAAAAGCAATAAAAGCCTCAAAATGAGAATAACAAACTAAATCACCGACGATGGATTCAAAGGTGTTACAGAATAAATTATTTTTATTTGAAAGAGATTACAAATATTTCCAACCCAGGCAGATTATAAGACTTCCAATGATTGAATTAAAGCACAAAGACCTTAACTTGCTCAGCACTTAGGAAACTACAACATAAAAGTAAACCGTATGTTTACAAACAAGGGATTTCCCCACGCAACGAGGCACTGGTTAATGAAAGGACATATTGTGCTTTCAGTGTACATCTTCGCAATACAAAGACAGAAGCAGACGGTAAAGTTTTAAGCATTGGCAAGGGCCCTGCGATTATACTACTAATAATTTCGCACATTTAAGCATCGTGAACAGAGTGGTATATCTAGCTTTTCACCGACCCTAAATCTGGTCATTGTTTTTGTCTCAGGCTCGCAGTGCAAATTCCATAGTGATACATTAAATAGAAGGCTGTAAAGTGAGAGAAAGATAAAAGTTGCGAAATGAGATGCATCTCATTCACTTGACATAAAATATAAATGCTTCAATAATCATTCACTTAAAATGACCACAAATGTTTCGTGCAGTTTCAAATGGATTGTATCCGAAAAGATAACAGAAAAGCACCGATGACAAACTGCAGTATATACCTGTAACCATGTACCAAGGCGTTAAAGGTCCTTGAGTTAAAGGCAACGTTAAAAACTATTAACTGGATTTGTGAAGATAAAAACACTCATCCAATCAGAGCTATAGTAGAAACCACAAAGGACGACTATTGTAACACAAATGAAAGACAGTGGATTGGACTATAATTGTGACGAAACGGATTACGTCACTCAGTATTTCAGAACTTACTATTTTTTCAGATGTCTACCACGATAAAGGCAAGAAGGGTGTTGACGTCATCAGCTGCGTAATAGCTGACAATAAAGTAACAAATTATTGACACCTAGACTGGGTATGTCAAAACAGTGGGTCATTAATGGAAAGCGGAACCTTAAACCAAATTGACGCCATAAAGGAATAATGTAAAGAAGGGTCATATACGTATAAAATATAAATTAACTGACAAGTTAGGATACAATTTCTCAGGCACCTTGACGGGATGTTGAAACGCAGGAGTACGTAGGCAGATGTGGTTTCACACGAACTGGTAAATATGCGCTCTTTGTATCTACACAAAACGATAATTGGAGTACCCAGTGTGTTCACTTAGGATGAGCTACACCGCATTACGTGAGTAACCTCAGCTACTGTATACTGTGCAAACATCAAGGCGGTTAAAGGTCATCAACATAGATTAGCGATATTGTGCACTGTGTACGACATTTCTGCCATTGTTAATGCCTAATGTTGTTACCATAGTAACATACTGTACTGACTTCAGATACGCTTCATAGGATGATTGGAATCACTTTTAATTATTTTAACACTTAATGGGCTGTGCATTTACTTTACCAATAGTTTGTACATTTTATCTCCAACATATATGCATTTGTCATTATTACTATTTTTTCATAAAACATATTTCATCAATTGTGAGAAGTATGGACTGGGCCCACCTTCCTCTCTGTCCACGTTACATGCAAAACATCTGTATAGGCTATGGGCCTATTGCATTTGCAGCAAATGAACGTAGGGATTCTTTTCAATCTTGAGACAGGAGATATCTCCCAAGTCCCCCCCCCCNNGCCAGCCTGCAGGTACTTGGGTACAAAATATCACTGTCACGTGATCATATGACCTCATTCGCGAAACAAAGAGGCCCACCTACAGTACCAGTAAGCCTTATCCGTTGTTGGCTTTGTAGCAAGTCATATTATTAAGTCGATGTATAACTACATTTCCTACGGGTTTTAAAGCACTTATAAATTATTTCGAAAATAAACTATTCCTATTGGTTTCGAGAATATTTATAGGCTAGTTGTACATGAGATGCAAACAAATGTTACACTAAAACAAAATATTTGTTACTCAAGAGACGCTGTGCGCTTTGTAACTGAGACTACAATTGCAAACAGTAATCCTTCTTAAAATGCTTCCAACCGTAACATATAACGGTACCCATGCACTGATTCGGATTGTGGGCGATGAAAATGTTTTACGAGTGACCTTTATCAGCTTGTGTACACTGCAGATGTTGGCTGTCTGCAAACATATTTTCAGGGTAATATGTACTGACATTTTCATGTGTGTTATATGGCTGTCTATTGTTTCCGACACAACATGGAGCATGCAATGCGTCCTAATTCCAGCATTGCATATCAGTCAGCCCAGACATTAGACAGGAGAAAGGGGGGTCCATGCTGAAAGGGGGTCCATGCTCCCGATCGATTACAGCCACTCACCTTCTGAAACCTTTTCCAATATATCTCAAAAAGAGAAAATAGTGAGTTGTAGAAGAGTTTAAAGGGTTAAATTAATGTTGAAACTTCCAAGACTAAGAGTTGTTTGAGCGTCGATATCCGATATGTCCAATTCAGCAATGAGTGAACCAACGTGTAGTCAAGCCCATACGTGCTAGCCCTGTATACCATGTGGTGAAATAGTTTGATGAATAACTCCGTATGGATCTATAATGGATATGTAAGATCAACAGATAATTCCATAACTCGTTTATGTTGGTCTAATAAGTATTTTGGTTTTTACTTTAGCCACCACGCCGTGTAGCAGTTGAACCATAATCCAACTATATCGATTGATTGATCAATTTCAATCATTAACATCTATGTACCGTCTCCTGAATCGATTTTCCAATCGTTTCTGTGAAATATGGCCGATGATGTGACCTACAATCTTGCCGAGAACTCCGAAGATGATACCGACGAGTACTTTACACCAAACAACACAAAACTTACCACGTAGGTTGCAGAAAAGACTCAGTGACGCGAACCCCACACCGCAGAGGTACTCACTGAAATACGGAATGACTTTCCAATAACCTGAATGTAATCGCTGATAATAATCGCCATCTTTCTCCGATTTACTTCGGGTGACGTAAAGTTGGTAGATGACGTAAGAGAGGAACACAAGTAACTCGAGGAGTAACAGACATATTTCACTTAGAAACCAATACGTCCTTCTAGAACAGGTGGTCACCTGCCGTCTGCTACATTTTCCGCATTCGACTAAAGTCTCAAGCAGGATCGATAAGAGAATATTGAGAACTAGAATTACTGCGTTGGTCGCGAACTCAAGAGAAAACATCGTTGGATAAACAGCAACGATGTCTTCGTACACTTCCCTCGCCTGCTGAATTATCTGAAATTTCGAAACGTATCCAGTTTTGCAGAATATGGCGAACTGTTGGCTGGAAGCGAACGTGTTGGCTCTCTTTGCGTGCGAACGAGCACGGAGTATTGTTTGTTCGACAGTGTTGTTCCCACTTATCTCACAAGAGGAATAGTCGACCAAGTAGAGGGCGCTCTTCGTCAAATCCAAAGTGGTCTTTGTTATCTCGTTCTTTCCGTTGGGATTGATGTAAAACACTTTGATCTCGCTGGCGTTGGGAAGTTTTCCCACAATTCCGTGTTGTTCGGCCGCACCGTCATTCCAGGTCACGTGGTCACCTCTCTGAAGTTCGCTTATGTCGTTCACATGGTGCGTGACTTTAGGTAACGTTATCGGGCACGGCGAGAGCTTCTCAAACTTCACGCATCCGTCCCCGTATTTGGAGATGATCCATTCCGCGTAACAGTTCGTACAGAATGCTTGTCTGACGATGCCGGGCCCACTGTCGTACTGCAATAACATCCCTCTGCACTTGAACGGGCCTCGCTTCCCCGTGCAAGTATCGGTATCCATCTTTAAAATATTGACTCGCGCGCCTCTTCACCAAAACAGGCCTCATGAATAAAACATTAACCGAACCTGCATCACATACAGTCCGTAGTCACGTACTGTCGGTTCCAATCAGACTTACACTGTGTGTGGTTGTGCTTACTGCGGAAAGAGTCCGCCTTGCTTGAAAGGTCAGATATCATTGTATGCTGTGAGGGTTTCACCTTGGTAGTGCTGCATCCTATAAAAGCTGAAGTCTGACACAGAGCCGAAACTTAACTCATATGATCGACGAAGCTTGCGGCAACCGTTGATGAGACCCTAAGGAATCAAGGATAAAAAGACAGAATTAGAGGAGAAAGAGGCACTGACCCTCATAAAGTCAAGTCAAATATCTAATGTTATTTAGAGGAGAGGTTTGTTCTTGGCACCTGATAAACTATCGCTCCCTTTGGCACACCGCAAATAACAAAAAGACGAATAAGGAACGTAAATAAGGAAGTTATGTGAACGGAAACAAAGGGCGGCCAACATGACCATGTACTTTGAATTATGATAGCTATATCCATGGCATACTGTAACGTTAAACGGCAATAAAAGCTCGAGTTACGTTCTATGCATACCGTTATGAGGATATGTTTCACAATTTATCGCC
>VJOZ01060844.1:0-16009 GCA_009801055.1 Stichopus horrens
ATATCGTCGTACTTATTACATTAATCAGTGGTTTGTTACATTACTTTGCTACTCTGCCGACCACAGTATGAACGAACTTCGATAACGATCACAGTACGAGCCACACATTACAATGCATGCACGGTATCTAAGTATTACTACGCTTTACAAAATTGAGCCTCCTTTTATCATATATGAGAAACAAAATTTTATACATACCTACCTGTCAAGTTTCTGCTGCATTGATACTACACTTAGACAGTGGGGGAAAAAAAGAAAAAAAAAACATGTCCCAGCCATTCTGTTAGGGTCGTTGTAATATGATCCTTGCGTTCATGCATTTCTGACATATGTATCTCCACATGCGCTGACCTGGTTCGTCTTTAAACAACCAACCTATATTGCGATATATGATCCCTTACGTGAGATGGCATATATGACAACCGTTTACTTTGGCGACAGAAAAAGAAAGCTAATTAAAGTTTAATTCTTGTTTAAAGACAATTTTAACGACTTTAGCAGACGAGGCTTTAAACAAGGCCGCTGTGACGGCTTTGTTAACGAATATACACAGACCATTATTTTCTGCTTTGAGACAAAAGGAACAAAAGACAAAACCTTAGTTTACTAATGAGATAATAAACAGAGTCATGTGACATAGTATGGCATATGTCGAGACGATTAAAGGGGACTTACGGGAGATCTTAACAAACGATATTTAATGACTGACTTCTTTTTAAATCAGACTTCTACAAAATATATCCATGTAGTTGTCTGTCAGTTAATGTGTCTCTATACGCATAAGCTAAAAAAAAATGTAGAGGCTGGGGCATGTGTTCCCTGATCTAATAAAAAATAGTGGATGGTTTCGGGCAAAAGGGACGGCTAAAATAAATTGAAATAAGTTGTCCACTTCGTGGGCAATTACTGCTCTTGAGGAGTCTTGGTAGGACGGCTTTCGGAGATCAAAAATATGATTTTTCCAAAAAGTTTAAGTATGTTCTTTCGTTCATCATCACCAAAAATTTCTCGTGCTCAAAATAGAAAAGTATTTTTGTAACACATTGTAACCGCCTCCCCCCCCTCCCCCGTGGGGCAAAGATTTACCGTTGAGACACCACTGAGGCCAGGCTTAAACATGAGCCTTAAACTTCTGGGATCTTGGTCAAAAGGCTAAATTTGGTCAATAAGTATCCCTGCCGAAGAAATATTTGACCCCCTTACCCCTATGTCTATATCGTCTGTCTATATATCAGTCTGTATCTTCGTTTTGTCCTTTCGTCCACCTGTCCGTCCGTCCGTTCATCTGCGTGCGTGTCCCTCAATACATCTATCTGGTTGTCTAATTTAAATGTCATCGATCGAAGACCCTTCTCACCATCAGCAACAATAACAACAGGAATAAGTAAGGGCAATTAAAAATCATCTGGCGACGTAGAA
This sequence comes from Stichopus horrens, assembly GCA_009801055.1. NCBI lineage: Eukaryota > Metazoa > Echinodermata > Holothuroidea > Aspidochirotida > Stichopodidae > Stichopus > Stichopus horrens. The sequence continues at coordinate 1,420 of VJOZ01060844.1, forward strand.
TTTGAATGCCAAATGAGTCTTTCTGACTTTTCAGAGAAAACGTTTTGTCATTTTTATATGCAAAGACAGAAAGAATCAATAAAAGAAAAGATATGCTTTAAAAAAAAAACAACAACAACTTAAAATACCAGCTTTTATTTTAGACAATTGTTCCGTTGACATTGACTGTGAGTTCTTGCGTGCCTGTGAACGTGATTTTGATTCAACTACGTAAGATGAACAAACGTGCAAATATTAACAGTTTTAAGGACAAGAACTGATGCGAAAATCCGTAGCTCCTAGCAGTCTTTAGGAAACCGTCGTCCTTCAAAACGCGATCATAACATTTGCATTGAGGCGGGGGAAGCTGTAAATATTCATGAGTTATACTAATACTCCGTCTCCTGTGGGGGAGTATTATTCATCCCAGATGTTTATGATCGAATCCATGTTAATCCGTGGTGTCTATGTAACAGTGGAAGGAACACATCAGCCGCCCACACTCGACAACACTCTGCCTATAATATTTAGCCATTCATCTCCCGCTCAGATGCTCAGTGCTCGACGTTCTCGAGTTCCGGAGTCTCGAAACTTGCTGCTGGCTTTTCATAAATCCTTTCTTGATTAATTGCGAAAGATGAAGGAATCAATTCTTTTCTTTCAGTCTGATTTATAGAAATAATGAGTTTCGAATCTACAATTATCGGTATCACGAAACCTTTCACACCATCGGTCGGTTAGTGTATCACTGGGAGAAAGAAAAGTCATGCACGCTGTAACACAAAACGAAGCGGAACTTTTGTAAATAGCAGAATATTTCATTCCAATAGTTGAAACAAAAAAATATAAAGAACATGGAAAAGGAACAATCTTTTCCGGTTGCTCGTTTCATTGATCGGTAAAGTCAGACCACGTCACTCTTTTCATCGTTTGGAAGGGAAAATATCAAACAAAATCGATGACAGGTGCGCGCAGATACGCCGAAGTCTTGACTTCGTATACCTCGAAAGTAATTGGATACTTAGTGTTTTTTTTCCGAAACTCTTCTTGAGATCATTTCACTGAAAAGAGATCAATAAAATTCAAAGCTTTATGTATCTTAGAAAAAAGATTCGAAGTAGTGACGTAATTCATCGACATGTAAATATGGACTTGAAAATTTATAAGAAGTACGCAAGTTACACGATGATAAAAAAAAAAAATACTTAGATTGAGCGTTTTATCTTAAATTCGAGACAAAGTCCCTATTCAAAAAAGGATTTACAGACCAGACTGAGTTTACATATTGAATCTATGGTAACGAGAATACTGATGCATCGAACCAGAAACTAGTGAAGATTGAAGAACTTTTGATAGAGGGCGTGCACATATATCACAAAATGTCCGTTTGTGTTCAGGTCATTGGATCTGAGATAGGCATGTCAGTCGTATTCTTTGCATATCTACACTTCTACTAAGCGAAACTGTAAATATACTGTGTCCCTGACAAATAACAATAAGTGAAAGAAGAAAATTATCTTAAATGTAACCAAATATAATTTCACAAGTGAGGATATCTAGTTCTGCTTTGTAAGTCACCAATGCAGTCTGTGTCGACCATGTATATGTTTACTGTTATAGGAGTTCAGGTAGTTTGGTCACATGGTCCCATACTGAATTGAAGCAGTTGAAAGATTTGTTTCTATACCACGCTAAGACAAAGGATGAGTGTGGTATGTCTTGTTACCAGCCTCGTCGTCTTTTGGGTCAATTTTTGGGTCAATTTTACCACTTTACGGTTGTGGTGTCGGTACCCCCATCACACAAAAGATGACAGAAAAGACTGACTGTTAACAGGTCGACGGCTGAAGGTTAAGTGTGTATTCTTAATAAACTCAAAGTAACGTTAACACCAACAACATCTGTAATTAACATAGTATTCAAATGATATGCACATGGCATACTAGCATGCTCAAAGTAATAGTACACTTCTAAGTAATACAGCACAACGATACTTCAATCCCACCCAGGTGGCAGGCAATCACAGGGTAAATTAAACATGCAGTGCCTAGGTTCTTTTGAACTCTATTTCATATGATGTCACATGTAATACAGTTCAAGAGAATCTAGGCACATGTCACATCATGTCACAAAAATATGTAATTAAAAAGTCAAGGTCTTCTCATTAGCGAGAATACACGATTTTAGTGGATTCGATTCATCAATTACATCTCAAGCGCCATGTGCATGTCCCCACAGCACATTAAGCTATTATTCACTTGCACATCTGTTTTGGTCATCCTTAGCCAATACCTACAAAACAAATTTTACAAAATTATGGTTTGAAGCCAAATGTTAAGAGGCATTATCACGTTCTAAACCTAACACAGAGTGTGAGAATTAACGTCTGCATCAGAATGTCTATCTTCAGTGACTTTGAATAGGATGTGTGACGTCATTGTTTCGTCACGGGATTGCCAGGTCGTCACAACGATTTGACTGATTCACTTGTTTAATTAAAGCGGCGTATTGCCTTAATATCAGTAAATTTGTGAGGATTAATCACATGAAAATGCTTCATATTAGCCTAATGAGTCCAGTTTCACATTCAATAGGGGCTTAGTTATGGGGACTGTCAAAATATTTTTTTTAATTTTGGACCTTGGCTTGTGACGGACTGTGTGCATGTAAATTAGTAGCAATGTGAAAGTGTCTAGTCACGAATTTTCAAAACCCAAATTGAATACTTAATTACTCACTCACTAAGGTCCACGTGTACCTAACACAGAGAGATCATCTTAATTTGACCATTTGTCATTACCATGTGGACAAACGTGACAGGTTTTGGGGAAAAAATGGTAAATTTCAGAAAATAACTGTCCCTTATAGAGGCCACTGATGACGTCATTAACCATCGTGTGCCGTCGGTCTCTTCTTGGTAAATCTCTGCTGACGTTACTAGAATATGGTCACTCGTATTACAGAGACTGGAAAGTGGCAAGTACGCATCGATATCTCATTGTTACCTGCAGAGTGTCACGATGACCGAAAACTCGTGACGTTTGCGGGAAAGTTACAAAGAAGAGGCTTTTAAAGCGAAACATCGTGTTTGCTTGTAAAAAAACAAAAACAATATTTATGGACAACGAATAAGGCAGAATGTATACCGTTCTTTTCAAGAAATAAGTTTCGCACAGATGAAAATTCAGTAAGATCTAGCTCAAGAATAGTTGGTTCACCCAAAATTTCGAAAAATTAAAGAAAGTATTTCGTGTGACACTGTATGGTTTAACAATGATAAGCTATTTTCTTTGTGCCATGGTGGTGAAGTTTCAAAGTGTTATCTTCCTTTAATATTATAAGATCGTAACAAATATTTGCCTTTCCTCCTTTTTCATCCTCCACACCGAGGAGTCCCTTCCAGGAAGAATTTAGTTTTTTTTTTTTAGTTTGGGTGAGTGATGGTCCCGTATATAGACCCCTACAGACCCCCTTGAAGTCACTTAACAACAAACAAGGGTGTCTTCCCTGAGGACTAACGGGCTAAATGTATGGTTAGGCTATTCCCATGTAAATCGGCAGACAAGGACGCTACGTACAAGCGTCAACTTTAGTAGTTTGCACAAAGTAGGGCACCTCACTGGCATCGCTATGACGTCATACGCAAGGGGGGTCTATTGGAGGAAATGTCTATATCCACCTCCACCTCACATCATCTTTGCACAAATCTTACACTTCAATTATTAATTGTCTTATTCAAGTGATTCCACTGAGTTTCCAGGCTAGTGATCGGCGAAGCCTATACACCATTTATCTACTCACCCTGAAATACACATAAATGCAAGAAAGAAGTAACTATAGGATTGCGAATATTCACTTTATTTCATTTTTTTCCAAGAATGGAACAAATGCTGATATAATTAGTAGCCTGTAACAGGGAGGTAACACTGATGAGCACTGGTTTTTATATAAAGGGCAACCGGCAAGGAATCAAAAATGAAAATAAGATACAGTTCATAAAGCAAGAAATCATACATGATATGCAACTTTGAAATTACAAATAATCTCTCAGTTTTTCAGTCCCTTCTTCGTTTATACAAGATGTCAAGATTAGAGTACGACCAGTTCACAAATTGAAACAAGTTAATGTTCTGAGTTAGTGAATAACATCCCGATAATAATTATCAAAATTCAAAGACATTTCAGTTAGCAACCCTCGGGTAGCGGTTAGTGGCCACAGATCAATTACAGAGCGAAAGGGCTCCAAGCTATCAGAAACTAAAACATTGTGTGACACGTTCAACATGGAGCTGGTTAAAGTTCCATTCAAACTAATGACTGTGAGAACACCCTCAGTATGGTAACAGTGGTCACATTTTACGACCAAAACCTCCATTCTTACCCCTCAGTACAGCGCAAGCTATGGCTCCATTCTATCAAACATTGTGATGTCACCTTCATTACCTTCCCGGCGGTCACTTTGTTGAAGTCAAGATCTGTGATCTCGTTCTCATTCTGGAGAAAGCAATCGGCTCCATTCAGTCCAATCGCTCCATTCAATCTGTTGCGTCACCTTTACAATGGAGATACCTGACTCTGTTCGGCTGAGAACTGCGGTGGCACAGTCACTGCTAACCTAACAGAGACTGTTTAATCGTGATGGCGGCATTGAGGTGGTTTTTTTTTCTTCTTGTACCAAAACGATGGAGGCGAAATACCAACTCTCAAATGCTGACACAGGCATAGCACTGAAGTGCAATGTTAACGATTTAATTGAACAATTTGGAATATTTGAAAGATATTGCTTGAACTTCATGATGTCATACTGACGTTCTGGATTTCCGTCACACTGACGTTCATACTGATAACGTCACAACGTTCAGACCAAACGTACATACTAACGTGTCATACTGATGTTTTGAAGTTAAACTTCTAAAATATTTAATTCCCTCTCCACAAACACTTGGATCACATATAATTTGGTGATCATGGTTTAATTGCACTTAGTGGGAAGAAAGAAAAAATCTCTCTGAAAAATAAGAAGAGACATGAATTGAAATGAATTTATCAAAAGTAAGAAACGAGTACTAAACAAAACATCAAAATTAGTCTCCTTTCCATTCGCCAAATTAATCAACTTATACAAATAAACTAATTTTTTTTTACATTTCATTGTTAGAGTACCCGAATCGTCAGTTCATCAATCTGGGTGGAGAGTTTTTGATTAAACAAAGTTTGGTGACAAAATAGAAAAACAAAAGAAAACTGTACGATTGTCTTTGTGACTCTGAAGACTCAATCATACAAATTGAAATTGCACCCGCTACAAAAAGAAAAAAAAANNGACAAAAACGGATATATGACAAAGAATGCAAAAATATACTTTTGAATGTAATTTCGAAACAATACAATGAAATCATTGATGGTTAATTAATTTGAAGAATCAGTTTTGCATTTGATCAAATAATGGTCCGTATTAGGAGTGATGACTTACTTGCATAAAGAGAATCACTACCAATAAAGAATCATTTATGTACAGATAAGACAAAAAGATATTTTAACATTCCTTTGGCTCCGATAAGATATTCATCAACCGTGCTCTTTCTGAAAATATCCAGGCAGGCTTTCAGCTTAAAATAATGACTTGATTAGAATGAGAAAGGTTGAAGACGACCAGTACCTGTAAGACGATAAGCAACTTGAAGACATCCTTGCCAAGATTGAAGCAACTTTTTTGTGAACTGAAAGTATTTACATGTTCTGTGACAATCTATGCAATATTAAAATGTGACTATGGGGTAAGATATTGTTGAATGTAAGATTTTTTTCTTTTAATGGATTAACTTATTAAAAAGATGGGCAACTTCTACATTTAGAGCTCTTTCCTCCATTTAATGAAGAAACGATCATATCCCAATAGCCATGTTTGACCTGAAAGTATGGATTTTTAACACATTTTTTTTTTCTTACAAACTAGGACATTGCATTGTGGGTTGTTTATGTTGTCATGACAGATGGTCTTTGTCTCTCTAATCTCCAGTGCCTTAACGGAGACAGATGCAATCAGAGCTGAGATATCTACTCTAAAATTACAGTTTAAGCTTAATCTGCAACATACCCTATATATTTTTTTCAGTACAGTCAAATTTCAAGGTCAAATGTAAACTTAAAGTTCCAAAAGACGAAAAGACTTTTGGCAGTATTTGCCAGTGTTACAAAACAGCTTGTAACCTCAGGACAATTGTCAAGGAAATATTTCTTGGCATGAGAAGCCTTCCATCAAACATCAATATCTTGAGTAATAAACACAAAATTGGTGTAGAGTAGTAACATGAGTACAGTGGAGAAAAAATTGCCTTTTATGTTGGAGTGCCTAAATTGTATTTGGGATATTTCTTTTAGCAATCCAGGATTAACTTTGTTCTATTTTTTTTTTTTTTGGAACACAAATGTAGAAAAGCAGATCTCAATGAAAAGAACCACCATATTTTGCTTCACTTGAGATGAATTTAAAAAAAATATCTTTAAAATGTTCATTTGCAGTCTATCATGGATAAATGATTTAATTCAAATATGTCAGTGATATTTAAATCAAATGAAAGTTTTGTATCTTGTTTATGTTAAAAACACTATTTTATGTTTTATATTTGAACTTTATATATTTCCTTATAGAAAAAAGAGAAATAAAGTACGAATAGGGAAAAAAATTGGTTCATTTCCATAGCTAGCAGACAACCATTATTTTCAACTGTATAGGAACATTTTCCTCAATGCCACTTACATACTCTGTTCACTGTTTCTTCTTGTTTTCTTCCGGATGTATTGCCTTTTTAGCTATCAACAAACCACTGCTTTCAAGACAGACAATTTGACTACACCTGTGAAGGATATCATTACTTCTCAATGTGCTGCAAACTACCTACTACAAGCTCCTGGTAGCTGTACAAACTTGAAGCCATTTCTCTAAGTGCTACAGAAAGTACGCCGAGCACTGTTCTCAGATGAGGAAAACAGAATCTAATCACTTTTAGTATCCTAATGTAACCATGCCATTTTTTTTTTAGTTGTTACAATAGAGTTGCCATGGAAACTATTTTCAAAAGTTCAAAACTGCATATAAAGCTCACTTCAATTAGATAATTCTCCAATAGTGACAGCGAATCAATGACACTTTGAAAAGGGAAGCACAGGAGTGTGAAATGGCATCCCCATGTCTTGGAAAACTACTTAACAAAATGTAAACTAAAAAGGAAGCAAGCATAAGGAATGTTTAGAGCTATTAAATATACATTAGTGCATGAAGAAAAGAACGTCGTCCAAACCCTCAAAGCTAATTGACCTTTCCCTGACAAAACCTTGCTTCAGTAAAACTTTACAAGATACATACTTTTCATAAATTAAACAAGCCTAGTCATATTTAAAGCTATCTGAAATATATTGATGTCTCCAAACTTGGTAAATGCACGTAGCAAGTACAAAAAGAATGCATATTTAATGCGACAGAGTTTAAAGGATCCCGTTTTTAAATTCCTGTGACATCTTTGAGTTGAGGTGAAATAAATAATCTGCTCATGATCAAAAAAAAGCAAAAAGCAAGAATTTGTGGAAGATATAAATAAATGGATGCCACACTTTTTTCTAAATTTAGATTAAGGATTTTAGATTTGGATGATATTATTAAAAAAAAAAATATTCAGGAATTTAAACCTTGGTACGGGAACACTGCAGATTTAAGTAAAAGGTTGTTGTTCAATGATGAATAGATATACTGTATCTATATATGTAGAAAGAGGGTTTGAGTGCCACCTGATCTATGATATTGACTTAAGTGGTACACTTCTGTGGCATTTGAAGTTGAAATCATACTTTTTTGTTGTTATATTCTCGTAAATAAAGCTAGCTGGTGTTTTGCACAGGACAGGTCACAGAGGAGACTTAAAGCATACCATGTGTAAAGACAGTCAAGACAAAACACATCACCATGGTGCCATCTTGGTACCCAAGACTAAGGCATACCTTCCACACATGAAAAAAACACTGGGTGAGTGGACAGGTCCCACACACATTGTCTCTAAAAACTCACAATAATGAAAACTGACAAAGAATGTAATCGTCGCGTCACCTGTCTGGCCACTTTACTTGGCATGACGAGACGGACAGAAGTCAACTTTAAATCAGCATGCTGAACCCTGTCAACATTCTCGTAACAATGAAACCATCAACAAACCATTTCACAAGGGATATCTACAGATACTACGATGTCCCTCTGGTTTAAGCCCTCATCAAGACAGTGAATGCTTTGATAGAAAACGAATGCTTTCATGAATGCTTTGATACAATACGAATGCTTTCATTAGTCCAACTCTGAGATCATGGCTTTTCCTACTTACAGAGTGTTGTAGGTGTTGTCCGAGTGATGAACCTTAATGACATTTCAAATACAGGCAAAACCGTAGAAACTCACTTTTGGCTATGTGCTGCACATCCACCAAAAGTTGCATCAAAGCACAAATACAAAGGCATTGGAAAGTGGAGCTTACACTACGTGCCCATAGAAGAATATTTCGTGTGAAGGCAAGCAAATGTCACAGGAGAATGCTAGCCTTCCCTGGAAGCCTAGGGGAGGGTATTTCTCTTAAAGCTACAAATATACGTCAAGAGAGAATGTGGTCGTTAAAAAATGCCCCTAGGGTCGTCATCTTCAAAGACATAGGACACACGTCATGGAGATGTGTGGCTTTCACTGGATGACCACTCAAAGGATGTCTCGCAAAGAAGACACCCAGTTTCTCGGGAGAATGTGGCCGTCTCTGGAAGATTGCAAAGACAGCATATCTCTATAAGATATAGAGACATGTCAAGGAAAATGTGGCACAAGATTGCCAGTGGTATCGAGTTGGTACCTTCAAAGACATGAACACACACCGTGGAAATGTATGGCCTTTAATGTGGTGCCAAAGGAAATGACATAATACAAAGATGCAAACAAATTATTTCACATAGAAGGGTAGACTTCATGTCAACTTGGTTATCATCCATTAACATCTTCAAACTTTTCAAAACAATCAAAAGTTTTGGATACCCCATATATCATATTCATATTTAAAAAAAAGCAGCCTTTAAAGGTTTTATTCGTTATCAATGACAGAGAAGATTCTGTTTCTCAGATGCTTGCTTTCTTGGAAAGCCTAAGTGGAAAGTTAACGCAACACCAAACCTTGGCACAGGGTGGGCACCATCGATCGAAACTACGTCACCAGTCCCACATCAAGTGATGCAGACGGCTACAGCACCTGTCACAACAACTACTATGTAACCATTTTACATCACGTGACAGATTATTTTACATAACCAGATCGATTACGATCCAGAATCGCACCCGTCGAGCACGAACACCGATATCTGTGATCTACTTCCCGCTGAAAACTTGCCTATATTTGTAAACATGGCGAGGTGAATTATGTCCATGGGGAATACAGCGACATCCTTCTGCGATGTTTTGCAACACTTGCAATTTACTTTCTCTTCACATCGGCGTGCGTGTATTGTACATGACAAACATATTCATCGCTTCTCTCTTGCTGACAAAAAAAAAAAGAAAAACATGTTGCCCGGGCGTAAACTAATTGGCTAGAAACACTTCTGCTTTTTCAAACATTTTCTTCAATTTCCAATTTTCTGCTTGACATGCAGAAATCATTTTCCCCAGAGGTTGGAAAACGATACCAGATAAAGGTTCCATTTCACTTCGTATAATGTCAAGGACAATTTCTTATGCTTCTGTTTGGACTCGCTGGGAAACATCCATGCCCTGAAAGAAAGCGATCACGGAGGCCATGATTCCCGCTTGACATGTGATGAGACGCCTTAAAGAAATACACCTTTCCTGGATGATTTTGAAATCTTGATATTGTATCAGAGTTAAAACCAGAGAGATGTTTTAAAATAGTGATGAAAAAAGTTCAATCATCAATAAAGCTAGGGAGCAGATATCATCGATATTGTAAGTGAAGCAGTGAAGCATGCTATCATCAACTCAAGGTTATCTTATTTCAGATTTTTGATCATGATGCAAAAAAACAAAACAAAAATAAGACACTGCATTACCTGTTTGAGCTTCTTGTTTTCAATGAGCTGTGAAGTGATATTTTAGTTTCCATTCGACAGCAGGCTGTCTTGTATTCCCTTAACATTTGTTTACTAGCGTTCATCTTTTGCGGTCTTAACGAGCAGAATGTCAAAAGGAGAGTGCTAAATGATAAATTGTCGACGGCGAGTAATAACCAATGCTCGTGAGTACAGTACGTATGTAAATGTAACTATATTTCCTTTTCTTTTAATTCTGAACAATAAATGGCGCATGAAAAAGTGGCGAGAAAAGGGGTATACATCATACTTTATGCGTCCCGTATTAGCCTTCATGTCGGAAAGAGAAGAAAGGACTTGATTTGGTTAGTTCATGGTTACTGATTATGAATCTCTAGTCAGAGGATTTACAAGGTTAACGGTGACTGTTGGGGCATGAAGCTGGTATTCAAGAAGATGGCATTTCCTAAATTATGAGTCAGTGTATCTGGTCGTAAGAGGGACAACTATTAAACAGGGTAAAATAAGGCTACCATTAGAACTAAACTCTGCCCAGAAAAAGATAATGCTAGTAACCAAAGCAAGTGATTTTTTTTTTTCCACAATTATTCTACCAGTACTGCTTGATGTTTAATTTGCAAATTCATTGCCAATTGTTCGCCACATTTAAATCTATGCCATTTCAAATATTACATACATATTTTAACTGAAGTTGATTTGATCACCAAGCATGTTGATACGGTGGTCCATATGAAAACCCTCTTAGGAGAGTTTCGTTGTCCTATACATACAAAAATGTTTTTGCATCTCTGACACCAGAATATCTCTCTCAATCTCGTCACAGACTACGGAGTGATGAGAAGGCATAAGAGGTTCGAAGCTTAACTGTGAGTATTAGGATCTAGGACTACAGTGGATGGTATTTTAAGTCGGTGAAATGATCGGTTTGTGTGGGTTCACAAACATCATGACAAAACCTACTTCATGTACATGTATGAATATTTGTTGTGTTACACTGGTGTGCAATTACTCACACGGATTGGTCGATTCTGTGGCCTGGATGTCTGATATATGGCATACTCTCCTTGGAAACGACATGGAAGCAGCTTACCATTTCTTCTTGCTGTAGATGACACTGTTTGATCAATAATTCACATACTTGATTGAATTCTGTCTTTGTTTTAATCTTGTTTGCTACATCTTTCCTGGGAGTCACTGACAGGAAACTTTTGATTCATCTACAGTATTGTCAACTAACCTCGCATCTGTACAAGTATCTATAAGCAGTTTACTTGATCTTTTCAAAAGGCAACACAGTCACAGATCTATCTACCCTTCAAACTGGAATGCTACATTCTAATAAATCACATTTTCTCTAGCACCTTTGACGTTTCACCCAAGACACGATCTGACCTTCCCGACTCATTCGCATAGGACCTCGCTCGTGTATTCGACTTCTTCCAGTGGTGCTCTGGGCTACAGTCTACCTGACCGAAACTGGTCCTCCTGGATGCTGTTTTCCGAGGTGGGTCTCTCGTACCTGCGCACCACCAACGAGAAGAGCACGGTCCCCATGAACTGGATCCCACACAGCAGGAAGAAGTAGTAATCCAGATGAGCCTTGTTGATGTTTCCGTGGTCTTCTCGGTTTAACCAGGCCATAGATTCCGCCACGTTCAAGAGGGTGGCCCCAAGAGCAGCCCCGATACCGTTGGAGATGCAGAATAGACCCATGATCAGGCCTTGCATGGATCTCGGCGCTTGAGAATAGGCGAACTCTAAGCCTGTCAAATGATAAAAATTGAAAAAAAAAATTAAAAAATAATAGTCAATTTTACTGAGAGATGTCACACAATATTTCCAAGGATACATCTTCCTAAGCTTCCATTTTGCTTAATTTTATCGAAATTTTAGATTTCAAATTGGTCACCTAAGTTCCACTTGGATCTACCAGTAGAATACGTCCTCGCATTATGTATGACACAGAAGAAAGGGCTATTTTTGTCACTTTTCATGTCTCAGAGGATGTCATACATTGACACAGACTATATGATGAGCAAATCATCTTATCACAACTCATTGCAATTTCAAATAACCTTAAAGCCAACAGGCTTTGCAATTCCTTGCAGTTATTATACGTGAATATCCAAAAGCACTCCTACAATACTGTAACCCAAGAGGAATTAAGTGTGAGACCCCCCATCTCATTTCAAACACGACTTTTTTTTTCAGCAGAGGGTACAACGGAAATACTGTACAGTAGCTGTGCTCATCGTTAAACCATTCAGTCTCGGCAACAAACAAAAGCAGTATCCTGATCTCCTCATAACATGTACTCAAACGTCGAGTTACAGATAATACATCGTTTGAATTGTTGGGTGTTTGGTCGAACAAATTATTCTTGAACAACATACAAGTGAGACCTCTAACTGTGAAAAATTTATTTCTTGAGAAGTAGGCTACAATCTTACCTCATTTGGAACAATCTACTGTTCTGTGTTTTTAAATAAATATTTTTGTCTGTAAATCGAACATTATGCCAAGTAAACAAACAGTTTCTCATCCCTGCAACAAACAAATGTTTCCACCCACACCATCTTTTTCTTTTCTCACTACCAAAAATAGGAGTTTCAGCCCAAAATTTCAAGTCCTCACCACAGGCATCACTCTCCAATTCTTTAGTGATGTCTTTGCAACATAGCACTCATTGATACAGTGATGAAGCATGTAAAACGAAAATAAACAGTTTGCTGTGCTGCTAATCCGCCTTCTAGTTTCCTGTGAGGGGAAAGAAAAAGGGCCGACACACTCAAATTTTTTAAAAGTGCGCACGAGAAACCAGTTTTTTTTTTTTTCCTTGGCCCATTATTTCCCTTTGAACACTCTCCACTGACCTGCTACACTAGCAAAGACTTCACTGATCCCTATGAGCGTGTACTGTGGAATCTGTAACATCACAGACAGCTGGGCAGCATCGTACTCAGTGTGGGAGATGTTCTGTTCCCACCTGCAGCTGGAGTAGGTTTTGTAGCAGTGCAACCTGAAGACTTCCAGGACCGCGGCAGCCATTATCGCCAGGATGCTGAACAGCATTCCGATCAACATCCTCCTCAGCAGGGAGATCTGACGTCCGTGCCTCTCCAGCCAGGGGAAGAGCACTCTGTCCATGACCGGCAGCAAGATCAGCACCGCTATGATGTTGAACAGAGATAACCAGGCCACGGGGATATTCTGAAATATATAGAAAAATGCATAAACATACATATATACATACAATCATACATACATACATCCAGTGCCCAGTGCACTCTATTAATTGAGTGACAAAGTGCAGACGCATAGAAAATTCTTTAAATAAGTAAGACTCACAAATTATTCATGCTTTAATAAATCGTTGCCTACGTATCGGAATGACAGCACTCGTCTCTTGCCAAAGAGAAATAAAAAAAAAAGTTTTAGAGTATGTGGAGCGCAATTACAGTCGGACGCACGATAGTTGGCTATTACGTGGATCCTGCTCGTTGTAAAACGAAGAATGAAAGGGACAACGAGAATGGAACAAACACATAAAGGGTTAAGATTGATCTGAAGTTTAATTTCTACAGGTCTTTCACATGATAAATCAAACTTAAGATTGAGCGTAATACTTTATGAGACGGGGACCAGGTTAGGTAAACCGGCAAAACATTTATTATCCTTCACATCTCTCGTGTCTTTCTTTCTTAAAGAGGAAAAAAAAAACAAACAATGAAAAAATAAATGTAATATTATGAAGCTGAACATTATTCAACTGCAAATATTCACTTTGCAATAACCAAATGAAAACGACGCACGCAGGAACAGCCAATCCTCACATGATATCGTACTCTTCATGATAAGGTTTCATCGAATGAACAAATCCTAACCATGATGGGATATCTGGATATCACCTCATGTTCTATCGTGCAGTTCTCCAGAAACGATTTGAGCACATTATGGAAACTCTGTGAAAACTAGGTGACAGGAATGTGAATGTCTGTTCTCTGGTATTGTAGACATGGGCAAATAAATAGTATGGCCACTGTATGATGTATCACTTATTTAGGTATTTACCAGACTGAATCCAGAATTCATTTTAAGGCATAGCCAGACTGGAGGGATTATTGACTCAGGGTACAGCCAGACTCAGGGGAGCATCGACTGATTATAGGTTTAGTCAAAACAGGGAGGTGCTAGAGGAGGGGGTGCAACGGGGCGGTTAAGTTATGCTAATCCTGTCAGATTTTCTCCGGCGTGATAACTTTCAATTCATAAAGGGATGAGAAAAGCTTAGAGCGCCGTTTTCCTTTTGTGTGATGTATCTTACTTCTAGAGACATCCAATTAATCTTTATTCACACCTACTTGTAATCTTTGAAAAGGATTGCGTAGCAAAAAGCTTTGATTAGAGGTTTGTTGCCGACAATCAACTCAAAACCACTGTCTCAAAAATCGAAACGACTGGCTATCTCTTTGGAATCAAGACAGATTCGTATATAAGAATAATTACCATATGCAAATTGTTAAAA
>VJOZ01060868.1:0-14059 GCA_009801055.1 Stichopus horrens
GGGGGGGGGGGGTTATTGACGGGCATGTAACATTCTTCACATTTTTTTTGTTGTACAGAACTTTGATGCATTTTTATCCAAAACCTCCAAACTCTCCATAAGTAAGAGCGAATTTCTTTCTTTCTTTCTTTTTGGCCGTGTAGGTTGAAGTCGGCACTTGAATCGTCATGGCAACACTAACACCAGATTGTCCCCTCGTCGTCTGATTTCTCGAAACAAATTCCTTCAGTTTTACAGAATTAGACTTTTGTAACGGAAATGGGTTTCTTGAGCCACCGTTAGTTGATTTGGGGTAACAAAATTGGAATTAACAGAGAAGGGGGGAGAGAGAGGGGGGGAGAAGATAAAAGATGAAAGGACAGTTGAGAAAGACGAAAATGGAAGGAAGATCAGCAGATATAGCAGATCTGAGAGTAAGTATAATGTGTTGCAGAGGCATGCACATTAAAACTGTGGACGAAAGTTAAGGGAAATGTTACAAACAGTAATCTTATCTCTCCGAAACAGCTGCCACGCTACACCACTTCAACACTACACCACTTCCGAAATGTGATAAACTGTGATCTTATGGAAAAGAAAAATGGAGCTTGAAACATTCGGCCTGGATGTGCGGTGTCTACGTGTTCAGTATGTTAATTGCGTGAGATCCTTTTCAAAATAGATTTGCAAATTTTCAGGTTGGATAGCCAGGTTTCATAAGGAAAAAGACAACAAAAAAAACCATGTTGCCATAAATCAAACATGACAGCATTGCCTCGAGTGTGGACTAGCTGTATATTGCTACGACGTCATTGCTATTTATAGGCTAGTTCTTCTACAATTCCTTAAAATAGCATCCGGATTAACACACGCATAACCAGGTTGCTTCGGAAAAGTCCAGAAAGAAGTTAGAGAGTTACTTTAATCTTAATAATCTTGTGCAGCGAACGGCTTTGGAAGTTTTATTTCTAAATTGCCTTACCAATATCTCCTTGCAATTCCCGTACACCAGTGACGTAGGTAAGATAATTCTAGAAAAAGCTAGTTACGTCCTAAAGAGAGAGAGAGTATAGTGGTGGATAATCACAATGTAGCTGAGAGTGTGTCTGACATATATCACTGGGGTCACAAAAAAAGCAGCAAACTCTCTACAGAGCTGTTGATAAGGATTTGTTTGGGGTAAATTGTCTGCTTGTTTGTTGACCTTTCCTCATTTTTTATTCCAAGGTATGTAAGAATATCTTTTGAGGCTTTATTCTAAGATTAGCAGGCTGTCGGTATAGGTAACCGTAAACCCCCCCCAAACACACACGTCCCCCTGTGTAATTCTGAACAGCGCTGTCTTGGCTCTTTAACCCTGAACCATACAAATCGATTATATGGCCATAATACGATATCAACTTAGGAACTGAAGGACATTGTCCATTATTTTACACAATCTGTGACGTAACACAGTGTGGAAATCCCCTTTGATAGGCAAAAGTGAACAAGTTCGCCTCCTTGTTAAAAATCCATGAAAAATGTGCGTGCCATCTCACAATCCATTTCATATAATTCTGTAGACTCCCTTGCATGTGACTTGAAACTTGAAACAGTGAAGAGCACTGATCACAACCTAGTAAATAACACATACGTGCTTCATACACACTACATATAAGCACCTAGCCTAGCTATACACATTGTACGTCTGTTTATTCTTAAAGAGGGCATCCTTGTTTGTTCTTATATGACGTGAATGCAAAGGGGGTCTATTCCTGTACATTTGTCATGGGTATAGTAATTACACAATGCATGGGAACCTTTAATAGGGATTTGGTCATTCGGAATGGCTTTTCTACAACAGTGAGATATATCAGAAGTTGTATTAAAGTGATTGCGTGTGTACTGAAAGACCACAAGGATAAGATTATGTTTGATCTTAACTTCTTTATTTTTAAATGTACACGCGAGGTTGGACTACGTCTTTCAATGAAGGGAAATGACAGTAACTACTTTTAAATGGCACGGGATTGGCGTAAAAACAGTAAAAAATAGAAATCATTTTTTTAGAAAATTAACGGTTCTTTCTATAAGCGCCTACATAATGAATATGCAACAACACAGGTCTCATTGGTGAATCAAAAACGTACTCCTCAAATCGTCGCTCCTTTGTGGGTATCGGGAATTGCAGTATTTGGTGAAAGGAAACACTGTATTTACAAATAACCTACGAACTGATCACAACGTTACGGCGTCACTGATCCAGAGTTGTTTTGACTGACTATTCAATACTAGTATACTTTCCATTGGCTTTAAAGAAGCACACCGTTGATTTGAATGAAAACTGCCAACTACTATACCTTATCGTATTTTATACTTTCTGTTGGAAAAAATTGAAATCATAAGACAGAATTAACCAACTGAAACCTATCTATTTTCCCAGATTGTCTGAATGATGCAATTAAAAAGCCTTACCAAACTTCTGGGGATGGAATTCCGATGTTTTTACTTTTCGCCCACTCAATCACTTTGAGTATCATTCTGTTGAAGTACGTTTACCTTTAAAATTATGTGTCATTGACAATCCTAACTATGAGAGAATTCGATCTATAAAATAAAGCCCACGATTGTAAAATGTATCAGTGCGTGAAATTACCAGATATTGTGTGAGGGGAAGGGGAAGGGGGGTACGACTTGATCGAGGGCAGTGTTGTTCGTTGAAAATCCCAAAATAATTTTCAAAAATGATCACTGCTACCATTGTCACTGCTTTTACTACGACTGTCTGTGATAGTGATACTGATAATAATAATAATAGTAAAAATAGTAATAATAAAAACTACTAGAATAATAGCAATAACAAAAACAATTATAAGTTGTTCAACAAATTTTGATATTTTGCATTGTAGAAATGTCATTAGTGGTTTCAATTCTACATGAAATTAAAATGTGTGTCCGAAGCAGAATAGTATATTTGTTAGCTGATTTCTTTGGAGATATGATTAAGTAAATGTGTATAAAACTTCGTTTGTGTATGACATGAATACTTTATGGATGGTGCTATGTATATACGGTTGACGTAAATAAGAGACGCAAATAATAATTTCCATCCCAACGTACAACCTAATCTATGTATTTTATACTCTAGCTATTATATGACTTTGCCCAGGGTCACCGATAGGTCGTTGTGGATGATTGCAGGGCTAGTAAATCTAATTTAGGACTGTTTGCCAAAGATGAGGCTCGCGCGTGCGTCCTGTTATATACACGTTCACTTATGCAAACCATTCCATCATCGGCAGACATTATTTGTAACTCATGTAGGTCATCCTCTTCTGAGGGATGACTTCGAGTTAAGTTTGCGAGATTTGTCAATTGGTCGATTAAAGATGGCGAACAGTGCGAGAAAGGAGATTACCGGCAACCCAGAGGACTATAAACCAATCAGACCAAAACCTTTAGTTTTACAATATCTTAACGTAACGACCTCCTTATTAAATTTCACGGGCCTCTTCTCGTCTATCACAAGGGGGGCGATAGTGCTGTGACTTAACACATACACACTCCCGACACGCATACAAACTCCTTACAAAATCAGCAAGAAAAGGCAAAAGCTAGAACAGAGATTAAGAAACTGACAAGTTTTATTATTGTAGAGATCTGACCCTTTATTAAAAACAGGTCGATATTACTAGGAAGATCTGCTCACGTATATTGTAGCTGTTACCCTTTGTAAACCTAAGATAAAGTATATCTAATGACGGTGGAAACGAAATGGGCGCCGGCCGCCTTAATGTCAAAGAACGAACTAACTGGTCAGTAGGAGACAGATGAAGAAATATACAAGTAAAAGCAGTAATAAAAAGAAGACGGAATTTGTGGTAAAGTTCAACCTCCTTTTTGGCTCATTCCACTACTTATTGGTTAAGTGGAAGACAAACTGTGGCTTTCATATTAAAGTGGAGAATACGGTGGAGCGTTATATCGTCGAAGACATGCGGAAGACCCGAGTAGATTGGTTTAAATGTACCAATCAATATCAAACGGTTCCGTCCAATGCCTCCATTAAAAATAATTTACTTCATTCTCAATAAAACGTCCCCTTCAACAACAACAACATCAAGAACGACAAAAACGAGTTAAAAGCAAAAGGAGAATATTCGAAAATCCGACGGTTAGCTGATGACAAAATGAACGAGTTTATACAACTACTTAAAACGATAAGTTCCATACCGAATAGTATCATCTGAATCATAATGTGTCAGTTAAGGACGACGTCTGCGTATCTTGTTGTACGAAAGGTATATATTTTTTTTATATGTAAGAACTTGCATTCTTTTGCTTGCAAAGTAGGAGCAATCAGATTATTGGACATGGACTAGTTTGTTCGTCAATTTTTGTTTGAAAACCTCAGGACATGAATTTAAAATTATGAGAGCACTTTTTCGTCACTGTAGGTATTGACTAATCTGGTCGATTCTGAAACCAGAAGCTTCAACTGTGAGAGAAAAAGTAAGGGAATTATCGCAACGGTTCATCTTTCTTCAGACGATCTCCATTCGTTGTTGAGAAAGAAATGTTTACAGCTGGCATTGCAGTATGCGGTCTTTGGTTGGTTTAAACATTATGCTCAACCTACCGAAAAAAAGGGTCTCAGACGTGAATCTGATTGGTCGAAAGGCGTCATTGTTTGGAGTTTAAAAATGGGTTCATTTTCTCACTTTCTCTAACTTGTGCAACGTCTGCTCACGAAATCGGCTGCCAGACTTCTGTACTAATAATTAAGAAAGCGGTCTTTGATAAAGGTAGGTTCACCCCTGATGTGGGTCACAAAAGGAGAGATTTTGAACCTTTTCGACTGCATGCCCTATAGTCTATATCGTCGTCGTCATCATCATCATCATTAACATCATGATCATGTCCATCAACATTATCATCACTCCCACCATCAATGCCATAACCATCATCATCATGATTGTAATCAAAATCATGATCATCATCATTACCACCATCATGATTATCGTTATCAGTATCAAAAATATTATCATCAGTTATCATCATCTAAATCCTAATCGTCACTATCATCATCACGTTATAATCATGATCATCATAACCATCATCATCATCCTCTTCCTCCGCGTCATATCATCTTTTTATTTATCATCACTATCATTACCATCACCATCGTTATCACCAACATGATCATGTTTATCAGAAACATCATCATTACCATCATCAATATCATAAGAATCATAGCTATCATTCATCATTATCATCATTGTAGTAAAAATCATCATCATCTTCATCATCACCATCATCTTCATCAATATTGTGCCGTAGCCATATCATGATGGTTATAATCATTCGTAATCCTTATCATTACCATCATAACATCATTATTGTTATCATCATCCCTTTTTCCGCTTTTTCCTTCTCCTCACATTCATCTCATAAAATCCATGAAAATGACTGATTTGGGGTTTAAACACGTGGAATTACATTCAGAAGCATGCAATGTAAGATCCAATATTTGAAGCCCCCTGCGACTTTGTATCTTCAACTTGATCTATTACATATACATTAATCCAGGATAAACACATAATGAGGGTCAAACCAATACTTTAATTCGAGCATTTTGCTCGTTGATAAGACAAACGGGAATTAATACTTGGCTTCCTGACGATTTCAAACTGTTATACGAGGGAATTGAAATCTTTGACAATCCAGGAAGATAACAAGGAAATACCAACTTTTCAAGAAATTTTAATGCTGCGGTTTATAGTGACCGTTATCGTTTTTGCGAGATATCTAAAAGAAAAGTCGTAACGTTTTGTATCCAATCTGAACTTGAAGCAAGCAGGTGTGACGTCATGTATGCTAAATTTGTTTATCCTTTATTTAGAGTTTCCATTAGATTTTGACCAAGAGACATCACAAGTCCACCACTGTTGGCACAAATAACATGCAGGGTCATACTCTGGTGTCAACATAACTGTCTAGTGGCTCTCCGAGTTGATCATTCACCAATATGCTCGCACTGTTCTTCAACAATTCACACACACGCACAACATGACCCCGGAGTATTTTTGCAATAACGTGAACGAATGAACGCCGGTCTCTGGCTATCACCTCCAGTTACCGCAACTGCACGACGGTTGAGAGACGTTTTATGACAAATCATTCATGCTGTAGTAATTGGTAAAAAACAAGAAGAGTATAAGAAAAAAAAAGCAAAATTGTAAAAAAAAAAATAACACAAAACAAAACGGGGAAAAAATCTCAGAGGTTATAGAAATGTCATGTTGTCACGTCTTGAATCAACGACATGTGTTTTCAACTCTCTTGCTGGCAAAAGAAAAAAAATATGTTTCCTTAATGGCCGGTCCGGAAGAATATCGGCTTTTTGAGGAAATTAATTATAAAGTCAGCTGGAAATTAACCCACAATGCATTTATTTTGTCGGGCAAAAATAGAGGATGAGTCGTCCCTTCTGTTTTGAGATTATTTCTCAACTAACAAGAAAGACTGCGCGTAAGATTACCTGCAAGATAATGCGGCCAGAATTAATGCCTTTGCACTGGAAATACGCGGTTCACGCGATTGAAATGCTGTTCGAAGGGAGTCAAGGCTGCGCATTGGATACGTTTCATTTTACAAACACATATTCAAGAGTTTGGTGTATTTACAAAAAAAGAATGGAGGGGTAAAAAATTCTCCAAATAGGGATTTTCTGTATCACTGTCTAGTCATCATATTTTATTCTTCCACAATATTGGGATTAATGCAGTGCAGAAAATTTATATTAAGTATCATGAACGAAAAACCAAAATCAAATTCAAGTAAGTGATGGAATTAGATTTCTTTCATCTTTACCCTCTCTAATCATATTACTCCACTCAGTTTGAAGAAGAATAAAAGGAAAAGTATATTCGAAAACCTTGTAAAACCTGATAACTTCCGTCATTCTAAGATTGTGATTAAAAGTCAATTTACTCAGCTACAAATCTGCTTCATATTGTTGCAGATCTCTAGAAATAGTTTGCCTTTCATTTTGTCTCGTTTTCTAGTTTTTGTAGGTTATTTTTCTTTATCTGGTCGCCTAACCTCCTCTCTGTTCAGAGACTGTGCCCATCAGTGAAGCTTTATTCTATACCTCCTGTGGGAACACATTCCTTTTTAATATAAAAGAAATTGCCCTATACACGTACATTAAAAGCTCTTACAAGCCAACGGGTATTCACACCTTATCACTGCCGCCTTTAAATTGATCGCTTGTAACTGTGTTCTGCCGTTAGACAACCCGTGTGGGGAACGCTGCATTGATAGCGTATAGGTCACAAGTTGTCATCCGCGATAGAACAATGCAATTACGACAGACTTTCGTTATCTTACCTCGTGTCTATGAAATCAACCAATGGAGGGATATCAGACGGTTAGTCCTACACGTGGGAGGTTCCGTCAGTTTGTTTTTCTTTTCTTCTGCACGCTGTGTAATTATGGCGGGAAAACATCATTACCAAATATTACGATTTGTTTATCTGTCATCAACGCGTTTTACTCTAAGAATCACGTAAATATGTCATAACAGAACTGGAGGGGGAGCGGGCTGACTTAAACACATAAACTCTTCATCCCGTCTGACGAAAAATTAGAAGAAAGAAATTAAGACAAAAGTAAGAAGGGCATAATTCAGATTTGGAAGGAATGTCATTTGGAAAGGCAATCCCATTAATAAATTAAACGCTATTATGTTACCGGGGAAGGACGCATTTCTATTTTAGTTTTTAATCAGTAATGAGGATGGCGGAGGTTTTATGCTGAAGAAGATTTTGTTGTCGATGTTGTTATCTACTGAAGACGAACATGAGGTGTTATTCTTGGCAAAAAAAAGAGAGAAAATACGAAGTGTTTTTGCAGATTTTACGCACTTTGTAATGAAGGTGAATAACTGAGTATTGATTAAACAAAGCCAACGGGAAGAGAGAAATATAGGAATGTGTCATATTATTCCTGAAAAAAAATCAACTGCCTGTATGTAACCTTCTAGCAAGTGGTTCGTATCATTTAAATCATACATGCTAAGTGGATTATAAAAAGAAGGTGTATGTGATATTTATGCAAATAACAGCTTCAGTTCAACTTCTCTAACAGTAATGTAATTACATCTACTACTACGGCCGTGCGTTCTGCAGTTATATACGTTTGCAATTGATCTTTAGGTTAACACGGTTTGATGTTCGGCGGAAAAATATTCCGGCTCTACTTTCTGGAGTGGTGTGACATATACTAGTCAACGTTTTAACGCGAGTCATAAGTAGCTTGGCTAATGAGAAGCTGTCATTACAAACTGTGTTTATCACATTCTGCAGACCATTGTTTTCGTGTGACAGTCATAGCATACCTACTATGCAGTGTAATTATAGTGCACGATATATTGTGTCAAGTGGCATTGTCCTGTGTTTGTTCCAAGAGGTCACGGAATTCTCGTGTTTTTTTCTGATTTATGTTGNNTTTTTTTTGGTTTTTTTTTTGTAATTTGATGTGACTAGATTAAACAGAACTGTATTGAAATTAATTCGAACTGAATTGCAAAGTATTTAAAAAAGTCTCCTATCACACCATATATGTACGGCTCTTCCTTAAATTTGAGATGACTTTGGATTAGCAACATACGGGTAAGACCATGGTGTTCTTATCATCGCCCAAGTTTTTGTTTCTGAACATATATCAAACTAATTTTCTGTTATTTGTAATTCTCCCTTGACGCTTAAAGAACTGTCCAGTCAAATGTTGATGTCTAGGACATGTTACGTCTTCAAGTTGGACCAATCTGGACTCGACTGAAAATGATTTGGACTTAAAAGACTGCACTGAAACGAAATGGACGAACATCGAAACAGCATATAGTATATATGTTCATGTGCTACTGTTCAAATGTTATAAGTCTGTGCAATGAACTTTTACCATTGCAGTTTGTTTACGTATGCCTATATGGTATTGTTTTAAAGTGTTACATTTCATTTATTTTATTAAGTTGGATATGCTTTGATAAGCTAAAAGCCTTCACTTTTATGGCAAATTTAAAGATCTGGACTATATACAGGACTAGAGTCAACAGAACTTTATTCAAATTTGATTCACGTTGTAGAACAAAATAAACCTGCTTCCAGGGATTAGATGTAAAAACAGTCATTGTGTTCATCTTTGTCTGTTGGCCGACAAATTCCTTTAGACTTTTCTTACTAAGTATACAGCACATGGAGAGACACATTCTTACAGAGTAGAAGCACATTAAGTCTGGGCAATGTGTTAATATGAACGTTCAGTTACGTTTTCATGATGAGGACATAACAAAACATGAAACAATGAGAAAATATAAACGAATGTCGTTGTATTCGTATTAACCCCCTCGTTTCTACCCTCTTACTTATTTTTGCTACTTCATTAATTTTTAATTTTTATTTAAAAAATAATGAAAGACTCCTGAAGACACTTAAAGATAGAATGGAAAGAAATTATCACCTTCCTATTTCAAGGTTCTCCCCTCCCCCCACAAAAAAAATATACATATATATAGATCGAAGGAAACTAGACCAATTCTTCTGGTAGACTGAGGGAATAGTCCTTATCTTCTTTTGATGTAGTAATTTG
Source organism: Stichopus horrens (assembly GCA_009801055.1). NCBI lineage: Eukaryota > Metazoa > Echinodermata > Holothuroidea > Aspidochirotida > Stichopodidae > Stichopus > Stichopus horrens. The sequence goes on from VJOZ01060868.1 coordinate 9,610, forward strand.
TACTGTCGGCAATGTGGACGCTCAGTTGTTTGGACCGTCAGAAAGTGAAACCGTCGATTCTTGTAAAGAACACCGAGTTGCGGAAAAGTTGTTCAGATATATCGGTACTGAACACTACGCCTGGCAGAGCGATACCGAAAATGAATGCTTTGATTGTAAGTGCACCATCTCCCCTTCCCCCAATCTGCCATTGAAAATCACTCAATGTAACATTTGAAAAAAAAAAATTGAGAAAGAGTGAAAAAACCCAGGTACCAGCTTCAAATTCAGCTGTAGGTATCTCTTTGCGAGCCCGAGTAAGTTTTACTAAGTTCCGTTAAACGCTTTTGGGGAAACGACTACTTAACGCATTTGCTTGCGAACGTAGAAAAGTTTGAACCGGGCTTCAGATTTGCTACCGCGGGGTGGAATCAAGTCTCTCTCTAAATGCTTATCGATTTTGGTTTTTTGCTTAAACAGTGAGAAGGGGGGGGGGGNNGGGGGGGAAGGATAGAAGTATATAACTTTTTTTTGGCCTTTAAAAGAGCATGTAGATGATGATGTGGTTAAAGATGAGACACGGTTGCAGTTTGAATCCCTCCTCCCATATGAGTTATTCCCCTTCGGCATACTTTCTTAAGACTGGATTACATGACAAGACTTTTCCGTGAGGTATGTAAGACCCCTTTTTTTACCTCTTCGATCGATTATGTTGATCTTCGAACAGTCACAAAAAAAAAGAAAAAAATGATAAAGACTAAAGACTTGCCAGGGTGACATCGAAAGATCTTCCGAGCTCTATTAAAGGCAGGGTTTTAAAGTAACATGTCACGATTCTTGGGTGGAAATACCGACTGATTCATCATTCGTTATTTCCCCATGGCCCTTGATTGCAATGCGACTTGCTAGAGGAGAATTTATTACATACGTCACCGTCGTCTCTATTTTTAAACTCGAAATACCACCAATGGAAACGTAGGTGTACCTTTCCGTAGGGGGGGGGGGTGAGCACGGTACCGAGGCTCTACTGTTCCCCCTTCATCAGTCAGTCTGGAGGTATACGGGGGTTTCTTTCATTTTTCTCTAAAAATTTGACTACCACCATTGACTGCCACCCTTGAAACATGTTCGACCCCTTACACCCTTTCGTTGCGTTCACTCTTTCGCTTTCCCCCAGAAGAACCACCATGTGGGAGGTGGGGTGAGGGTATGTTGGTTCTCAATCACGCCCCCATTTATTGTCGTTTTTGATGATACGATTAGTTTTGTCGTGCATGCAAACAGGTGTCGTTTCCAGTTCCACTTTTCCCCATACTTGCATTTAGCAAATACCCCGCACAAGACCCTCGTTCTCAATGTCCTGAAATTTACTGGATGAGTGTTGCTAAACGACGCTTCCACCACCCCCCCTTCCCAAAAAGCCCCTCCCCTCCATTATACCGAGAGACGGATATGTGAGCGCCTCTCGGCCAATGACATGCGTAAACAGCCGTTCGGTTGACGAGAATCGCCCGTCTTCTGCCCTGCTATACGATGGATCCCATCCTCACCCAACCGTTGGCGGCAAATGTGTCCTTAACTTTCCCTCGGTAAAAATATATATTCCAAATAATGCAGACTGCCATGTTTGAAGCCATCCACTGACTTCTTCTCAAGCACACCCACTCTACTCCCACTCAGTTCTGTTTCTGTCGAAAGAACAGTCAATGGCTTATCGGTACATCCTTTTCATCCCGAAAGGAAAGGTTTGACGCGTTTATTTAATTATCAACCACCAGAAACAAATAGGGCTCAATATATTGAAAGTCTTGCATTTTAAGAGCTTGGCAGTACCAAACGTTTTACGGTTTGGTTATTTTTATTAAGATTATTATTTAGCTATGCGATCGGTTCTTTCTCAAAATCTCTGGAAACGTCCTTGAAGCGTTTCCAAAACACTCTTACGCACGCAAGCACACTAACAAAAGTTAAAGAGTGTTAAAAATATTTTGGCATCTTAAAGAGCGTTTTACTTTTAAGAAAAAAAATGCAACAACCCATCGCCTTGTCCTGCGATAAATACTGTCTTTGCCTATAGCCATATGCTAGCAACTACGTTTAAGTGAACACTCGACCTTTCTAAATATTCTGTGTGGATACTTAAAACGAACTGTAGGAGACTCTCTTCAAAAACATAAACTTACGTCATAAAAAGTGCATTTCATGCAGCACCGGTAACGTGGCGCATTGAGCTCTTCAAGAAGTAGACTACGTGCGAGCGCTTGAACAGGCTTTATCAGTGTCTAAGGTCGAAACCGTGCAGACACTGGAACCTATCGAACGGGGAAGGCCATTCATTGAAGTCCTACACCTACTGCCTATTGAGAGAGTTGAAATAATATCACGGATCCGTAATGTATACACACATGTATTAATGGGAGAACATGAAAATCTGCAGATATGATTAATATTAATGGACTCAACTGGAATTCGAAATAGGAACCTTCCATATGATGATGTCCAAGCGTTGCCAAGTTTTATCATCTGAGCTGTGAAGCCAAGATGACGTACTCCTTGTTCCAACACCGAAAGTGTTGTAGACCATCGCAGTTCATCGAAGGACACTATGAGCATTCCTTGCGCTATCTGAAACTACCGACTTCTACGAATATTGTGTGTATCTTAATATATTCGACTTGGTGGCTCTGGTTTTATGGGCCCAGTGGCTAGGCATGTTCAAAGGTTCACCAAATTAAACCACAAAGGTTGACACATAATCGTGAGTTTTTTAACAGACGCTCAATTTGCTTCTTTTATCTTGACTGTGTTATTTTTCTTTTTTTAACATCCATTTCAGTCTGGAGGCGGTGATGCGACATCACGCCTTGAACTGGAAAAACGAACAAAACAAATCAAGTAGCCCTCTTATCGGCATGTACCAAGGCCCCCCATTTCAGATGCGACATCACGAATATCATAAGAATCGAAACATTTCGGAAAGCAATTTGGATTGTAGAGACCAAGAAAAAAATCAATACCAAAGGAAACTCCTCCCTCGGATGACATTTTCTGCGACCTGTTCAAATTTTTTGTCCTGCACATTGTTGCCTTTTCGTCTCGTCTGCACGTATTCTTATTTGAAGCAGACCCCCCTCCTTCCACAGAAAGGAAAACAAAAAGAAAGGGAAATGTCAAATTTGTGGGTTTTTCTTTACTTTTTTTCATTGTTTTAAATTTTGCTAGTAGGCTAAGTGAATCTTACTTCGTCTGTAGTGTTTACCGTATTTCTTATTCCCCTTATTTTATAACTTAGGCCTTAACATAAAATGTGGGGCAATGGAGTAATAAACTGTAAGTTAGTAACTTGCTCTTTAATAATTACGACCTATGCCTGCATTCCTACTTTTAAAAATAACCATCAGGTATCCAACTCCCACACTCAACGATTGTTGAAATACCTTTTCTCCCGAAGGAGTGTGAACAAATATGCTTGGCCAAAATGAGTGACAAAACTAAAGAAGTCGTGGGAATTAACGCAGACATTGCGGAGTCGAGATGTTTCTTAATGTATCTTTTCCAAAGCAACGTATATAAAGATGTCATATTTGGAGAGAAGGGAGAAGTCGCGGAGCTTAAATCGAACAGTTGAGATACAAACACTTCACTTTGTCACCCCCTTCAAAGTTGTTTGCAAAATGTGTTTTGCATATACGTTCGTGCCTTTAAGCTGTTTACATCGACGAATTAATGTCGTGGACTAGTTGGTGACAATATTACTTGATGTGAGACAATCGAACATTGCCTAGCAACATGATTGTAAGGAGTGTGTAAGTGAAAGAAAATGAACAGAGTATTTGGTAATGAGTTCTGCATTATACATGAATGATGTACCCCGTGTCGTCGGTGGCGGAACGGAGTACCATCCAAGGTCATGAGTATGAAACCCCAGTTAAACAATTAGTGCATCCATTACTATAGTATGGCACAGAACAGTACTTTGCGGTACGGCACGGGAAAGTGCAATATAATGTTATATAGTATAGTGTAGTAAAACATAGTGTAGTATAGTACAGTATAGTGTAGTGTAGTATAGTTTAGTACAGGGAAGTATAGTTTAGTATGGTTTAGTATAGTTTGATATAGTTAAGTATAGTTTAGTATAGTATAGTATGGTACGGTAGGGTATGGCATCGCACTGCATGGTATGGTGAGGTGTGGCGTGGCTTAGCACAGTACATTACACTATAGTATAGTAATAAATGTCCAAGAGTGCAGTGGTGTAAGATTGGACCTTCCTATTCATTAAGGCCGCAAACCGAGTCGAAAAGAACGTTCAATCATTCAACAAACAAAATTAGTCATACTATTGCACGAATGGAAAACATTCATTATTTATGTTATATAACACCTCAAAATTTGGTCAAACTTTCGTTCAATACTGAAACAAGAAGATATGGCTTATCTGTTGCGTACGATATGCAATGTACGATTC
>VJOZ01060890.1:0-10179 GCA_009801055.1 Stichopus horrens
GCGAAAGGCAAAAATTTGTTATTTGTTTACAAGAAAATTATAAACAATAAACAAGATTGTTTTTCGTTTCAAAAAATTACGAAAAATTTTAAAACGCAAAACAAGTTGCTTCATTTTTTTCTAAACAAAAATCAAATTTTCGTTTTTAAAATGTTTGTAAATGTTATGAATCAAAGATCTTTTTTTTTCGTTTTTAACATATTGTTTTTTACACTAAAACCATTTTTTCCTCTTTAAAATTTGTGCATTTTGTAAAAAGCAAAACGCAAATGTTTGTTTTTCGTTTTGAAAATTTTTGTAAAATTCTATTAAAACAACAACAAAAAATGTCATTTTTGTTTAATTCTGTAAAGGATTTTAAAATAAAAATCTTTATCTTATCTTTTGTGCATTTCTACGGTTTTTATCTTTTCTTCATGGCCGCATCACTCTTCCGTTCTTAGGGGTGCATTTGTGTGTAGTGTTTGGTGTGTTATTGTCATCGTTTATTGCTTCATTTGCATACTATATGCCACAACAGAGACCTTTTCAAGCCTGAGAGCGTATTTTGTCTTTTTGTATTTCCTTCAGATTATATTCCTTTTATCAAACATCACGATTCTTTCTGCATGAAATTTAAACGAATAACTCTGCAAAATATTTAAAATGCTTTATTTAAGGAACAAAGGAATGAAATAAAAAAAAATGGAGTGAAATGATGGAAGGGGGTGGGGATTCAGTCGACAGTAATCCAGAGGATAGGGTTGTTAAAATCCCGGTTACCATCATAATCGCTACAGTCTAGATAGTAGGGCCTATAAAAACTGTAGAAGTTTGCAGGTGCACCGTGAAAAGTATCTGTAAAGTTGCAGAGAATTATATTAGCAATACAGACATTTTAGTACAAAATATTTGCCACAATATTTCTGTATTCATTTTATATTTCCTTCTGCTATTTCCTGTAAATTTACACACATTTTGTTTTACAGGATGGGGAAATATAGGGTTTGTCTTTAAAGCAAAAATATTTTTGTTATCCGATCAATCGAACACACAGGAATGGCTTCAGTACTTTGGTTACTTGAACGGAGAGATTGGATCGTTGGATTTGGAGCGATACCAAGATGCCTTGGAGAAGATGCAGAAGAACTACCAGATACCTGCCACGAGAGACATAGATGTCTTGACCGAGATGGAAATGCTATTTCCCAGGTGCGGGGTGCCCGACAGGGTTCCGGAGGGAGACAGAGATGAAAACAATATGCAAACCAACAAAAGATTTGTAACAGTGGATACCAAGTGGAATAAGGACACTATTAGTTACAGGTTAGCATGGGTTTCATACAACACCAAGGAGGAGTCATGACAGGCTGACCTTCGGACTAGCCTGGTCGTGGGATGGTGCATGAAACTCATTAATTTGGGTTTTATTTTTTTCATAGTTATTGCATACGAACATTTTATGGATGTTATTATCGATACGTATACATGTGTAATCAAAGGCGTTTAATACAATTGTAAGTTTACAAACATAAATGTTTTTTTTTTTTTAGATAGGCTGTGGACAAGTAATTACTTCTATGGTGGTATATATTGAACCCTTGTGACCTCACATTGGTACAGTGAAGCGTCCTCCTTATAGGGCTAATAGGGAGCTTTCGATTTGTGCGCCCACAAAGTCTGCTACGATAAAGTAGGATCATTATGCCATTTTTAGCCTACGCGCATGCGTCGCGTCTTCTCCTTACCAAAATCGAGGAAGGGTAAACCGAGGTTTTGACCTCTTTGATTAAAAGCTCCCTAGTGTGCTGAAGTTACACATCTCCGGGCGTGTGTCGTCTTTTGCCTGATCTCCATGCACATATCATATCAACATATGTACTGTTTCGTTTGTTTACCTCAAGGAGAATGGCGTTGTCTGTTGTTACGTGACGTCAATACAAGGGAGGAGGCTCTTACGACAAAACCTATCACTTAACATTTCGATTTAAGGGGGAAAGTCTACTGCAAAAGTCTAGTATACATTGAAAACAGGGGGCCCGTTCCTCAAAGAGTTGCGCTCAGTCTTAAGTATGATTTGTCGTGTAGCAGGGATACAGGAATCAAACTTAAGGTTGATCTTAACTCTTTGTGAAACTTTGCAGGCCCAGGTCTGTCAAAATTTATCGGTCGATAAAACTGCATTATCAACATTACTTTGACAAATTTATTTTAACGGTAAACCAGATTTTTACTGATAACCCAGGTTTATCACTGATACCACATGATTATCCAGTGAAAAACCTGGATTATCAAAATTTTTTTGACAATCCAGGTTTGTCAAGTGTTTCAATTCCTTCATGAGACGCGAAAATAGAAACAAGGATAAAAATGGTTTAATGTCGCACGGATCGGTAAGGGATTGCAGGAGCGTACACTGGACACGCAGGTCCATATGCAGCTATTTGGTGCATGGGGTCGACTTTACCATAAGTGGAACATTTTAGCCGACAATTATGTTCAAAAACATAACACTCATTATGTTTTTTGCTGACGCTGGTCTGGGATACACCTTGATACGGGCCTGGAAACGAGGAGAAACGAGCTATGCCGCCACTCAATACGAATCACACACCGGGCACATTTGAACTTTGTTGACCACACACGAAACACCCATTGCTAACAAAATTTCCATTCCGCAATGAGATCGCGGAGCAAGTACGTCGGTAGGAATTGCACTTTATTGATCATATATAATTAATATAAATCATACGAAGTATTTTTGGCAGACCTCTTGCGTCAAAATTGTGAAAATTAAAACAAGACTACCCCGTATGTAATTTAAAGAATAAAGAGAATAGGCAGATTCCATTGCAATTAACAAATAATGTAAATGTTCAATGCACGCTGTAAGAATACAGGACATTATCCACTGATCTCTATACGCAGTGACATCATCACTGGCATTATTACGTCTTATTACGTCAGTGGTTGTAACCCGACATTTTGCTGTTTGATGGAAGCACCCTCAATTTTCTAAGCTTCACTTGACACACGCTACAAAAAAAGTATTCATCAACTGGTCACTCAGACTTGGGATTGTGGCTCATTTCACGATCCATTCCGCATATATAACGAATTGAGCTATCATTTGACTATAGGTGTTGGACAAATGGGCGACTTTTGCCAATAAAACGCACATAAGTGATAAAAATTACAAAATTTAGCTGGATTGCTGAAAAAGCTACAAATTTCATGAAAGCCCATCATATTGGGAATATTTCACAAACAAATCCTTCACATCTGCACAATCATGGATAAGCACTAAATTCACAACAGTTATGAAAAATCGAAGACGATACAAAATTTCAGAATTTTATGTCCAAAGGGATTTCAATTGTAATTCAATGTCTTTACTGATGTTAAATATTTAAATCACCAATGTGCAAACAAGAAGAAGGGAAATATTGACAATATGAAGCATACGGGTCCACATCATAACTTTTGGACAGGTAATCAGCTACATCAAAGACATATTTGTTAAGATCCATATATTTGATAATCATTGTCAAACGATCACAGCTTTCAAATCGCGATCGAGCAACGCAAATCGATCGTCTTGAGAGGTTTGGCAGTATATTCTGTTTGGTATATTGTTGGCTTATTTCATTTGCTCGAACGTTCGGTATAGGCTTCACGCAAACACTTCCATATGTGTCGCAGTCTGAAAAATCAGAATGAAACGATCCATGACCTTGCTTGTTTTAGCTCCTGAAATGAAAAGCCACCCAGCGTCCTAAAGCGTCCTAAAGCGTCCTAATGCAGGAGCATTGCAGGACGCTCGAAACGCCAACGATTGGACCGCTTTTGGTGTGAAAGCAAGTTAATATAGGTGAAGATATAAAAGCAGTCCCACTGGATTTGTCATTCGAGATAAAATCAACAAGTTTTGAAAAAACTCAGGCTCAGGCATTTCCTGTTGCATATGACACGACCTTCTTTAACATTCTAAGACGGCGTCTAAGTGGTTGCATCGCCGGTTTGCAAAGACGTTCGACGTTGGATCGACGTCACCAAAGACGGCCGTCTGACGTCACTTGAACAAACTCCGACCGTTTTATGTCCATTTAAGGTCTGTTTAACATCGGCGATAACAAGACTGCAACACTCTTTTACTCTCATCTGACGTCGTTTTCCCTAGTCGGAGAAGGGATGTTCCTTAGAACGACAGCCGCCTGACTTTGGATTTATCTCTGACAAATACCAGACATTAATCCGACCGATTGGAACAAAAACCCACGTCCGGCAACCGGCGGCAACATGTTTACAGGGATGATACTGGTACGTGAAAGTCAGAACGTTGTTGAATTCATTACTGCATAGCTGTCTAGCAAAATTGTCTTAGAAATGATAGGTTTTACGTATTAAAAATGAGGAAGCAGACGGAACACCCCCCACCAGAAAAAAAAAAAAATCTTCCAAACGGATTAGGACGTTATGAGTTCGAGGCCCTGATTTTATAGCCAATTGCACGTGTATGTTCATGAAAGGAAAAAATTCTTAAAGAAAGGTGCCTGTGTCACTGAGCTATTTTGATAAGACAGGCCAAACTATGTAACTGAATCGTTATTTTTTACCTTTTAAGAGAGTTAGTTATATTAATACTAAACAATTCCGAAGCTTTTCAATATTATCATACGACCAGAAATGGGGTTGTATCGTTTACTCGATCTACGTAACTTTATTTCCTTCTTACTAAGAGGAACATAAGAATGTACATTGGGTTACCTTACCGGCATCAATGTCGTAAAGCAACTCTCTGGAAAAAAAAAAGATTGAAATTCACTCCAAAGTGTGCGCGGTGTCTTCCTAAGACTGAATTTACCCGGCATAAAGTGAAGATTCACCCCCAAATGGAGAGATATTTATATACATAGAGTAAAATGTTGCTATTTTCTGACAGAATTTTCACGCTATTTCGGTTGAAATTCACTCTGAATTCACTTTACGAGTGGACCATGAAAACACTCCTTTTGGAGTGAATGTCACTCTTTTGTTTTAAGTGAGAGTGAATGCTGCGATGAGACCATATACTGCTTTAACAAAACTTGCATCTGTGCAACATAAATAAAAAATTCAGTTTATCATAGATCTGATGATTGTCTGAATTTCTTGATTGAATGTGTTGACCCAATTTCTGCTACCGAAAATGAAACTGAATAGTGTTAGACACATTTATAAATTGAAGAAGTTGTGGGATAACTTTTTGTCTTAAAAGCTGCTGTGTGATTTATCTGAGTTCCCATTTTTCATGTAAGTGCATGTTCAGATAGTTGCGCTCCTTACAAGTCAGTGATTTGAGAGGTGTGGCTTTTTGTGCCATGGCACGCAATAAAATTCAAGGCCTGCTTACAGTTGTCACTAAAGTGACTCTGACTGAGTGACTGCTTGTAGTGTGGGCATGTAGTCACGAAAACACTGATTTCAGTTTTAAGTACAGTAGGGCTGCATTTTGTGGAAAACGTTGAAGGTCTGTCTTGCTGAAGAAATGATCTATCAACTCACGATTTAGGCTAGTATAGGTACGGAAACATAGAAGGGACATGCAAATTGAGGGAAAAATATCTCCAACAAAATGACCGTAGCTATATTACTTTGTGTTTTGACAAAATGACAAAAATCCGAAATTTTGCAATTTGATGAGCTTCTCATAATAACATAATTTAAGCAAAGTACATTTTGTCCAGTTTTCCGGTGTGAACATCTGGCGTCAAAATGACCAACTGAGTCAACTGAGTTAAAGAAAATATCGTCATTGTCGAGTTCTACCACTGGGACAACACTGAGCGAAACTCTGATGGAATTTGTCAGACCTGGTCAAATGTAAAAAATATGGGAAATTGTCATATGGCAGGGATAAAACAATTGGTCCAAATGGTAAAAGTCGGAAAGTTGTCATATTTTGTCGAGTAAGGCTACACCATTTCCGCGTGCATCATCAACAACTTAATTGTCAACTTGGCTGTCCGACCAGCCCGCCAGATTGTTCGAATATTCCTTTGCAATTTAACGTGATGTCCTCATTTGAAATGACAATTTTCAAAACGAGATGCCCTAACTCTACAAACTGAATGCCAATTTTCCGTATTTTGCTATCATTTTGTGTTCATCAAATATGTGGGTTCGTCAAACTTATCCGGGCCAGTTTAGTTGTAGTGTCAATTTTCTGATCGGGGCTCGGTTTTGACGTTTTGACGAGTTCAAATATCTCCACAAAATGTAATTATTTTTCTTAACTTCTTTGTTTAGGAAAGAAGCTGAATAGCATCAAAATCGCAAATTTCAGGTTTTTGTCATTTTAGTAGTTGTCAAACACTGAGTCAAATTTTACGAAAGTCATTTTGCTCTGATTTGTTTCTTTTGCACGTCTCTTTTACGCTTCCGTATTTATAGCATGCAGAAACAAAATGACAAAAAAAGAACCTTTTGACTATTTTTAGGGATCATTCTGAAAATAATTCGAAGAGTAAAAAAATTTCATGCAAACTTCCACTGTTCTATGACGGTATAATCTACGTATGCTAACTTTGTTAACAGGTTCTTGACATAGCTGAAACGTAAATGTTGCTGTTGAAGTTGCAACAACCTTGAGGCGTTACACTTACGATCTAAAGTTTGAACGTTGAGTAATTGGAAGTGCAGCTTTATCGTGCACTGCATGCCAACATTACAGGGCTTGAAGTTTGACAACATTGCACTAACGTTAGAATCTTTCACGTCAAGTTCGCATTAAAGCTAGTTCCGTTGAGATTGCTGCTCAGATACGACAAAATAAACTATGAAGATGGATGTTTCAAGATAGTCTTTTGCGGTAGTTAAAAGGTAATTTAACGTACTTGGATACCCAATTTTCAAAGAATACGCACCTATTGATTTCTTTTTGACTTGTTGTTTTGTTGTGCCTACGTGTAACTTGCGATTGTTGACTTTCTGCTGTATACCACACGGTACCACACTACACAGTTAGGCTACAGTTAGTGGTATGAGCCACTGTATAGTGACATTAGGGTATGACTATGAATGATGAACCTGTTAAATTGTCATGTGTTACTCCTAGCCCTATTTTCCTAGGTGATCATGGGCCACGAGCCAAACGTACTACCAGCGTACGGTAACTTAGCTGCTGATCGGCCCCATGACTTTATCACAATCACACTAATGTGTCAATACTATTTATTTAACTCACCTGTGTGTCAAAAATCAGTGGTAGGGTAAATCATGTGTTACTTTCTGTCAGAAATTTGCAGCACCTTGTTCTATGTAACTTGTAAATAGCTTTTTGCATTCTGTGAGTCACACTTGTGAGGTGATCATACCAGGGGAAGGTGCAAAGCCTAGGCCTATGGGTGTTAGGAGTCTTCCCTTTTATTTCCCGTTTGGGTACACTGGCAGAATACAGTGGCCCACATGCTTTGCACAATGAAACTGGAGGCACAGAACAACATATACTGATACAAACAATTGACACACTAGTAGGAATACATAAAGTGACTGTGGCGTACCAGGACGGTGCCAGATCTGCTTAGCTGGCCATCACCTGATGTCAGCGTCAAAGTGACATCTTTACGGTGCTGCCCCTTCCTTATATTTCATTTTGTTTATTCATACATACATGCATATTAAGATGATATGTGCAGTCACAGCGACATTGTTGCATTATTCTCAAGGGGCCCTTTGAGTTTCTCCATATAACATTATGTCAAAAAAACTTTCCTCGCGGTAACATCGCAATTGTGCCTCCGCTTGGGTCATGGTCTCTCTTATCAAGCTACAAATAGCTCTAACTTCTATTCATTTGATGTAACATGATACCAGAATCACACGTTTTTGCTCATCATGTGACTGCGACCATGCCTAGATCTGCTTGAGACACGGTTTAGATTCTCATTAAACATGATCAAAGCTATTCATTTACATGTACAGTAAACTGTAACATGATGTCAAGATTACATGACTCTCCTCTCTGTCAGTGTGGCACTGCAACCGTGCCTCCACTTGGGACACGGGCTTCCTTGTCAAGCAAAAAATGATCAAAGTTTTTTTCATCATACTGCAACATGACATCATAACCACATACCTTTTCTCAACTGTGCCTCCTCTTTGGACATGGTCTGAGCCTGCACATTAGGCTGACCTGTTTTATTTATTTATATAGTGTAACAAAAAATTGTAATCTCTATCACACTGGGAACACTGTACACAGGACTGTTACAATTTGCACAGCAACATAGCAGATCATTCCACTCCCCGATGTTACTCTCCGATTTTAAGAAAGTGTTCTTCCAGAATTGACATACATTCTGAGTTACTCGCCTTTTTTGGTGGGGGGAGGTTACTCCCATGTTTTTTATTTGTGTTCCTTTTTTTTTCTGGTGAACCTGCCTAAAACAGCTCTATTGCTTTTCCTGGTTCTCTATACTTTTCTTTACCAGTTACATTACTATCCAGTTGAACTGTCACTCACTTTTACCTGTAGTACTATTAAACTACATTAATAAAGTGAATCAAATCAAATATTCAATCAACATTACATACATGACACAGTGACAAGTATAACCTCATAGTACTGTAGCTCCCAAGTTCACTGATGCAAGATGCTGGTTTAACTCCGGCCTTTAGTCAGTGGACTGGTAACTGACCTGGGAGGGAGAGGTGTCAAAATTCTTGTGAAAACTAGAATTGGCCATTTAATGTGTCTTAAAGTATGGAACATGCATTGCAGCACTGGCTGCTGAATGTACTACGAGATTTGGTTATTTGGTGAATTTGTGTGTTAAGTTTGGAGGAACTATGCTTAATGAGCTTCTGTGGAGAGATTTGGAATGCAGGCCAAGTTCAGCCGGCTAGGGTTCAGTGACCGTGCAATTTGGGGAGAGGGCTTGGACTCAATCCTCCCCATGAAAAGAATGTGCAGTCCACCCAACTCTTCCAGTTCGCCAAGTGCTCCAAGAGTAAATGAAAGAGAATGCATAATTAATTATGATTCATATATATGTCATGTCTTACCATTTTGCTCAGATGTGTTGTTTTCTCATTAATTGAGAAAATGTAGATTTGAGATCACTTAGAAAATGCTGTTTTTGGCCATCTAGGGAGCTTGTAAAGCCCAAAATTTTCTGTATACTCCACACCAACTGATGGTAATGCTCAGATAGTCCTAATGGCAGTCAGGCCCCCCCTCCGCCTATATTCTTTTTGTTCTGCTGCACCCGTTGGACCAATTATTGATTTAGGTGCTCAAATGTGAACCAAACCCATGAAATGAGGGGTCACTTGGAGGGTCTGTAAGACTGTAATCATTAAATGGACTTAATCCTGAAATGAATACTGTGCAACTGTAGTATCAACATCTAGGCCAAACTTGTTTACTGTAGAACTTCCAAAGAGTAGCCTAATGTAAATAGCTTTTGGACATGTTAAGGAAGTTTCTTAGCACGATCTGCATTTGTTCCCTGTTGTTTGCAGAAAGCTAAACTTGAGTAGTGATTTGTGTGAAAGCTGATGGTCATATGATGGTCATGCACTGAGCCCACCGATTTTTCAGTCTTTGAGCAACTATATTGGTAACTGTTGCAGATGTTGTGTACAGTATAGAAGCCCAAGGTTTGTACGTTAATTTCACAGCTGAGTAAGTGTTACATGAAATATCATCCTATTTCAGCTGTGTAAAGTGTCTCTCAATTGTGCTTTGAACTGTAAATTGGACTTTCAACTTAGGAGAATGAAAGTGATGCTACTGTACATGTTGCCTTCTCAGTGTCACTTCTGCATGACAGAATCACCAGCATACAGTATAGGTGTGCAATCTTGAGCTTTTAGAGTCATGTGCAGTACTGTATAATGTAGTCTACGAAGGCTGAACGAAGGGCAAGTGTAATCGATCGGTTTTTACCGAATCAGCACATTATGGCTTCAATTGAAGAGAAGTTGCAGCATGTTTCAGCTGGTGTGACATTTTGAGGACTGGTAACATCTTCACAGTTTCAACTGCTGTGGCTAAAGTTGGTGGCATTTGAAGCAGTGAAGTTTGCAACGGGGAGGTTCGAGGTTCCATCCCTGGGTGGTTCACATTAAAGAGGCTCATTGAGTTGTTTTGTGAAATTCACTCAATTTTTCTAAACTGGTCAAGTTTCCTTCACATACTAACGACAAACAGTCAAA
>VJOZ01060914.1:0-10496 GCA_009801055.1 Stichopus horrens
GTCGCACAATGTAAACAACCACCACTTCAGAAAGCATAACCACCACTCACAATCTGCTAGCTATAACCCTGTTTGTAACCCTGGTAATCAAGCATTGGTGTGTGTGTGCTAGAGTGTATGTATCATATTAAGAAGAACAACCATCTTGTTTTTTAGTGGAGGACAATGGTTATTTGGTGTCAAAAGAGTCAAATTTTGAAAACCTTGGTAACATGATATCTCAAGAAGAGAAATGTGGATAGATATCATAAATTAGTTTGTATCTGTACCACATTAAGTAGAGAAACCCTATTGTTTTTGGTGGTGGTCAAAGGTCATTTTGGGTTAAGAGGGATCAAATTTTGAAAAGCTTCTTAGTATGCTATCTCAAGAAGGGAAGCTTGGATAGGTATCATATTTGGTACGTAACTGTACCACATTAAGGAGAAAAACCCTAGTGTTTTTGGTGAAGATCAACTGTCTTTTGGGATCAACAGTAGTCAAACTGTGAAGACCTCGTAAACCCAATATGTCAAGAACTGAAACTTGGACAGACCTCACATTGATATGTTGATTGAGTAGAAAAACCCTGTTGTTTTTGATGGGCATTAAAAGTCATTTAGGGTCAACATTTGACAAATTGTGAAAGTATTGTAAACATGATATCTCAAGAAGGAAAGCTTGGACAGATGTCATATTTGGTATGTAGATGTATTACATTGAGTAGAAGAACCTGATTGTTTCTTATGGAGGTCAAAGGTTATTTTTGGCCAACATGGGTCAAATTGTTGAAACCGTGCAAAAGCATTAGTGTGACAGATCTCACATGTCATGTGTATTTGCATCACATTGAGTAGAAGATTCTTATTGTTTTTGGTGGAGGTCAAAGTTCATTTAGGGTCAATAAGGATCAAAGTGTGACAACCTAGTAGACATGATTTCTCGAGGAGGGAAGCTTGGATGATCTCACATTTAATGTGTAGGTGTTGCATCACTGTGTTATATGCAGTTGTGCTTGTCGAGACATGATACATATCAGTTATCAGGTTCATGAAAATCCTCAAAACGAAATCATCAAAACCACAGTGCATTTGTGCATTTTGTTTCAATGATTGTTGTTGCATCCTGCAAAGTGTAGAAAACAACATCATGACTGAGAGTGGGCAAAAAGAACAAAAGGTGTAGTTAAAAGGACATACTTCAAAGCTACCTCTAACTGTATGTTACAGAAAAATTTCGAGTGAAAAGTGTTAAATGTTGATCAAGGCATTTGTTAATTCAAATGTTCACAGTTCAAGTCAGTTTGTACTGTAATTACCTGAAGGATGTGTGTAGGATGTATGCAGGATGTATGTCTCTGTTTCATTTGAAGAAACACTACACAGATAAAATATACTCTATCACCCAATGACCTGCATCCTCCTTTAATATAAATTGAACTGATTGCTTGTACTTTTCAGGTCAGTATACTACCAAAGCCAAAAGTAGGTTTCTCTCTGTGACATCTTACATTGTGCTGGTAGTTAGTGCAGATGCACACACTTTCAAGGTCAATATGTTGGTGGTATAACTGTAGGAATCAGTATGAAACCATGGAGATGGTAGAATTCAATTCTTTATTCTATAATTCAGTAACTCAGACTAGAGACAAATGTATAGCATGAGAACTGTCTGGTGGTAGCTGACATGAAAGGAAAGGTCTTTAATAGTTTATTGTGTTTGTTCCTACAAGAAGACTAGGAGTACAATGTAGGCTGAGGAGTACATTCAACAGTGAAACCTAGTTAGTGAATTCATAGATAGGCTGTATATCAGAAAACTGTAATAGTTGTATTGGGATAGAGTGTGGGGAAGAGATATAATGGGGGAATGAAAGTATGACAAAGAAGAGGCAAACCCTTCCCAAAGCTTGATTTTGTTTTATATCATATTAAAGAAAAGAAAAGCACTCCATAAAATGTAATCAATTTCTGATGGAAATTTGTTGTTAGATCCAGATTTTAATGGACCCTGCAGTAGAGCTTGTATATAGCTGATTTGGAAGATAGACTACTTGTATATGTGTTCTGCAACAATGGTTTTGCAATTTTCAGTAGTCACATATGCAGTGGGACCCTGAAATATCTCGCACAGATCTTTTATGATTAAACCTAACTTAAACACTAAAACTGGTATATACTGTAGGCTATGATAGTTTCCCATGGATGCTTGCAATTCTTGCTTGAGGGTCGAGTGACACTCAATTCACAGCGCGTACTCCCTCACCTCATATAACCTATGCATTACCGTAGGCAATTTGTGTGTGTGTGCGTGTATCTGGTCACTGCCCTTCCTCAATTGCCAGCCTTTAGGGAAGAGCCAGTTTTATTGAAGAGTTGCAGAATGAAACCCTGGACTGAAAATCTGTTGAAATAACTTTTTTTTATCTGTTATCTGTTTATATCTGTTTTGAGATGTTGATGAAAATGCAATATGATGATGTGGAGTGTGACATACTGGTACAGTATTTGTTATGTGTTACCTCATAATTATTATTACTGGATAATTCACATCAATGTAAGTTATATCAATATAAATCGTAAAGAAGAAAATACATGCTTCCAAAGCAAAACCTGAGCAGGGCATATAAAATTCTCAATTTTCATTGAAGCAAAGGTTAAGTAAAAAAAGGAAAGACACAGCATAGGAGTTCATCTTTTTACCTCGCAAAGCTGCATAGTTTAATAGCCAATGTTTATTCATGATACTGGTATAAGATAGGATTTGCCTGTAAAATTGTCAATATTGGATGGAGTTTGAGGAATTTGTGGCTGTTTTCAACACATTCCATGCCAATGGCAGGCTAGGAGTCTATATGATGGAGATGTCATGTGTGTACGCATGTGTGTGTCATACTTTGCTTGTTTAGTAGTTCTGTTAAAAAGGGTAGCCTTGACTGATCTCATTCTTGGTGTGTGGGTTAGTCAAATTGAGAAGATGATCCCTATTGTTTCTCATGGGACAAAGGTCATTTGAGGTTACCAGAGGTCACACTGTGAAAAACCTTGTTTACACAGTATCCATTAGAATCTTCTTGGGAGTGAGTTTGGGTGATAAAGAAAATAGAGGGATCTGCATTTTGCAAGAGGTGAATTGTCTTTTCTTGTGGAAGTCAGAAGTCACTTGAGATAGGCATAGACCATACTTCAAGTTGAGGACAGAGGTTTATTTTTTTATCTTATATGTGTACTGTATGTGGGTTATCTTTTGTTCTTAATGAATATGGGCAAGGAATTGCAGTCCTTAGACTTTGTCGTTAATTATACACCAAAATGTCATTTCCATGTCACACAACCTTTAAGAATTTTAAGAAATGTGTTGTTTTCATATTTCCTGGACCACTCTCATTGTATGCAATATTATTGCTTGATGACTGTAGTTGAGGGATTCATGGCATATATGTGTTAAATTTTTCATATAACAGTCACCATAAAGAAAGGAATTCATAGTACTTTCTTTCTTAGCAATCTGTCCTCAAGTAACTGGGCTGGTTTGGACAAACTGCTAATTATATGTAGTTTACAGAAGTTATGTCCACTTGCTTTTTTATTACAATGTGACTTATTACAATGAGACCAAGACTGCTAAATAGGACGCAGTACTGCAGCACTTGTGATTGAAATAAAAGAATGTCCGTCTTATAAATAAAATGTTAGTCAGGGTAATGGCACTGAAGATGTGCAGTACCATGTTACAAACATTACACATTTAGTGGCAACTAGTGAGTTTATTAACTATAACCAAACCAGGTAAGTTTTGAGATTTGCACCGCATTGCACTTAACGTCAGTTCTAAAACTTTCTGTAAATTTTGTAATGATGATGTTTTTTATTGTGATGATGATTTTTTTCATTGTCATGTGCTTCATTAGGTCAGCTTTATTTGAAGACAGCAGATGAACAGAGACAGACAATGGATGGGGACGCTACAGTAAGGGATGATAACTACAGAGGTAAGTGCCTACACTTGGTCATTTACCTCAGAACTTTTAGGAAATGAATGATGAAAAAAAAATAAGGTAACCAGACTCTTTCATGGAGGGAAGGGGGGGGCAAGGGACAAAGGATGGAGTGGCAGTAATAACCCGTAAGTGGAGTACCCACCAATGTGTGTTGCATAGCATACATAAATTTTTAGATGAAAATGCCTCACAGATTGTAGGAGACAGTCTCCTTGTTGTGATCTGTTATCAGGGAATTTGCACAGTATGTCAATTTGAAAAATGACCGTAGAATGTTGATTGCATCTGACTTTAAGTTGAGAAGAAAATGCCATCTAGATCATGATTTTGTTACTGCCATACTTTCCTGTTGGTAGAGATCAAGTGATATCAATATAACATATTCTTGACATGTTCCTATTACCCTTCAGGACTTTGTTTTCTTTCTTTATTAACATGAAGGTAACATACCCTGTAGCTCATAAAAGCTAAGGGACTGTTTAGTCTCTCAAAATAATTGATATTTGGTGACTTGTGAGTCATTCTTTTAAATTTCTTCAAAGTAAAGAATAATTTGTCCTTCATACCCACTGGCTCTACTGTAAGTTCCCTGAAACCAAATATTCCAAGCACTTCCTTCTGTTGAGAGCAGTCTATCGTCATCTACCCAGCTCTGTATCACAGAATTATCTCTGTTATAAGCCTCTTCAAGCTATTCTGCAAAAAAGTTCCTTTACGAAAATAAATCTGTATTATTTGATCACATATATCATGAATTTTTTATATCATTGGAAATTCAAGGATGCTCTCGTTTTACTCCAATACACGGGATACTATCCCCATGAGGTTGGCTTTTCGGTGCTTTTGATTGTGTACATAACCTGTAGTTCTACATTATCCCTTATGTGGCGAGAGGTGCTGTGAATATAGCAAAATTATTTGAATCACTGGTCAATTAAAATTTGGTGCACTGGGACACAATAATGCCCTGTAAATGCTGATGAAGGTACATATTTTAAGAAAGCATCCCCTTAAAGTCATCTTGGAGAAGGGAAATAGCAAAGAAAGAGAATGTAAGTGCGTTCTTGAAAAGTGAGAATTGACGTATGAATTTAATGATTTGTGATTAATGTAATCTCATCCACATTTGTATTCACAACTATCTCATTTGTATTCACAACTACCGACAAAGAATAGTCTAACAAATAAAAAAGAAAAAAATCAACAATGCACCAGTCACCAAAAATGTGATTTCCACTTTATGTCAGTCTGTTACAAGTGTTGATTTTACTCCGTACCCCTTTTGATGGCCATAACTATTTTGGTCTTTTCGAAAAGAATCTCTCTGGATGTTAAATTCCTTCTGATGGAAGTTAGCATATCTACAGCATTCTCTGTAGCTCACAGAATTGGAAGTAACACTGATAGTATTGCCGAGCTCGGGGATAGTTTTGGTTGCCGAGGGCAATGTCACTTATGATAAATAGCGGTTTGTGTGATGTCTGTCAGAGTGAAGGAAAACCGCCTAATGGAAACCCCTGAGCCTGTTTATAAATTGCTTGTTTTCGGCAATTTTGACAGTAGAGAAAACTCTGGGATGTATAATTTATCTACCGTTATGAACAGAAACGTCATGGGTGATAAGATGGCTTAATACAAGTAAAGGAATGGATATTGAAGCATACGTCATTGAGGATTCACCGACTCTTTATAGTACCCATAATCCTTTGCTTTCTAAGATTAATATTGGTTTATAGGCTTCCTTGGTATCTTGCTATTCCCAATTTGGAAAAAGGTGTCACCAATATCAAGGACAAACAATGAACTAAAGTTGCATCAAAAGTATCATTAGAGTTAAGTTTAACAGCTTGATTGTTTTCCATTGGTGCTTTGTTTAATCAGTTTTGTGGGTTCTTGACTTCTAAATGCCATCATTTTAACAGAAACAGTCAAATCTGCGGCTGTAGTAATGTCAAAACCTAAGTAGTCATATTGTCGTTTTCATTCAGTGTTAATTAGTAGAATTTTGAAGCTTTACTGGGATTTTATATTACAAATTAAATATCAAAAATTAAATATCAAACCATTAGATCTGTGCAAAATTAATAACTGCGAATGATTGATGGAAAAAGTTGTCGGTCATGCAATATTAGAAAGTCAGTGAAAGTCAGTCAATTGCATTGAAATGTATTCACAGCAAACTGAAGTTCCGACAGAAAGAAATAAGCTTGACCCTTGTCTTGTAATTAAAATGATCAAGACCCTTAGTCTCATTAGTTTTATTGTTAATCAATGTCACAGCACCAAAATCGTATTTCTCAAATGTTGTGGACCTGTAGATCATTACAATCATCATATTAATGATGTTTTTCCAAATTCTTGGCCACTTTTTCACTTTTCCAACAAAGCTATGGGAGACAACATCTGCCTGTTGTTGTTTGAAAGACAACATCTCCAGCTGTTTGCATGCTCTTGGAAGGCCACACACTTCCCCAGTGCTCTAGATGTACATGAATCCAAGGCAGTGTTCCTCATAAGTTGACATGATTTATGAAGTTTGCTCTGTCTTCAGGAATTTACTCAAATTTTTGGAAAAGAAAGCCTGTATAATTGAAAATGGTGCAATTTTAGAGAATCTTTCAACACACTCACATCCCAAAGCAGACCATTTGATCTTACCATTTGCTTCATATTCAATCACCATTTTTACAGTAAATGTAGCATTATTTTCCTCAAGGAATGATCCAATTTTCAGTCCTAGCATACATCCTTGATGGTGCATTTCAAGTATCTTGATTGTGTTATTAATACTGACTTGTTTGGTGTCAAATTGTGATCCATCCAAACTGTACACAATTACATTTTTCATTTAATCAGCATAAAAGTGAATATCTTAAAATGAATCATGAATGAGCACTAGCACGTGCTGTGAATATTAANNAAGTGTCTTTTTAATACTAATCCATTTAGTTGTCATATTAAGAGGTCATTTACTCTTAAAAAACATGAATTGAAACAAAAAGGGGAAAAAATACACTAAAGGCTTTTTCTGATCTTTAATCACCTTAGAAGCAATATGATGTCATAATACAGTGCGTTAATATCTTTTTCTGACTAAAATAGTAATAGCAGAATGTCTTTTGCATCAATCAAACATATTTCAACCATATGGCTGAAATTATTATCCTGGGAAATAAAGTTATAATCATGTTTAATGAGTGAACTCTTTTTTTTTTTGCATAATTTGTGGTCGGTCAGATTTAATTAGCATCATGTTGTCAGTCTATAACTCATGGGAACATTTGAACTTTTGCAAGTACATCTTTATTCTTGGAGCAGATTTTGAAATGTCATAGATCACAGAATATCATTTGTCAGGAACGTTTACATGGAAGTTGGACTGTTTTCCTTTCCAGTAAATGTTCTCTTTGAAGCAAAAGCTAAAGGGAATCTGAAACTTGATCTCTCTCAAAGTACTGTGTGACTTTTCGATAGTATTGCTTGATAAAGAACTGATATTTAAGTCTCTGTACAAATTCCCATACAAATTCTATGGAAATAGTCTGATGTTTGGTATTTCCTAAAGACGAAGAAGCAATTTATTCTCATTGATTCAATAGCCATTGTGCAGAAAATATTCCACAAAGTTCTAAAGTCACCATTTTTGTATATTGTCAAGCATGTGCAGGTAGCTAAATACATAAAATACGTCAAAAATCAGTGTGGATTCAATACGAGGCACATTCAGTTTGTTACTGTCTTTAGCATAAATGTTTGGGCAGTTGGGAGGGTGAAGGGCGATATAAGTGTATCATCAGCAGTGGTACCAAGACACAACAAAACAGTTACCTCCATTGTTATCATATTTCTGTAATTTTCTTAAACTTTCTGTAAATTTCTTAAATTTGAAATTTTGAAATCCATAGTGTGGTGAAATGGTGTCCTCCTTTTTTAACTAAATTTAGATAATATTTTTGATATTTTCATTTCAAGATACTCATTTACAATTTTATTTTAAAGTTAGATTTACTTATTTGCTTTGTTAATTTTTGTGACCATGTGTTTCCCATATATCATAGTGTTTCCCTCTTTCCTTCTGTGGGGTAGCATTTTCTCCTCAGCTCATCACACCAAAGCAATCTCCAACCTGCCCTCTGGGTTCGCTTTTGACAGTCGTTTAATTTGTAAAAATTGGAGAAGTATTCAGGCCTTTTTGCTAACCCTATTGAATCTGACCTTTTAATATTGCAAATGGCATATTGTCCAATAGAACTGCTTTGTCGTTATCAAGGGGCGACATCTCACCGCTGGTTATTATCTCTGATGGGTCTTTGATAAACCAAACATGTAGGATGTTAAAATCTTTTGTTAAAGGAAAATAAAAACAAGTTAAATGAATCAAAAAACAGTCACAATCACTGCGATAAAGAATAGGTTAATAAATGGTTTTGCTGAATAAAGATTTTTTCTTTTTTTTCCTGTATTTTGTGGCTGGTAGTACATGGAGGTTATTTTTGATGACTAAGTATATACTATTACAGTCTCGGATGACTAAGTGTATACTGTCACAGTTTAGGCATACGGTAAAGCTGCTCAAAGCAGACTTGTACACTTGTTGCAATCTTCAGTTTGAAGGATCACCGGAAACCTCGCTTTGAAAAATGAGGATAATCTATGGAGTAGGAATGGTTTTATTTGCATCATGAGGATTATTTTACAGGCGTTGAGCATCTACGACAAGGAGTCTGTCTTTGTCAGGGGATCGAGGTTGTGTCCCGAACGATGCCTAGTCGCGATGGAGTGATCTCACTGAAGAATCCAAGCTGGATTCTGTTCGTTCATTCATTCATTAAAGAGAATGAGTCATTTAAATGCACCATCATGGCATACAAAGAACATACTACTGTATTTAGCTGTTAAATCATTGTTGAACCATTTTAGTCTCATCAAAAAACATCTGCAAAAGCTTCATTTCCTCAGCACAATATGCACAGAACGAGTTACGAAAGACGCGTCATTTGAATATTTGAAACTATGGGAGGACAAATTAGTGTAAGGGAACAAAACAACTGAACTTCTTGTCTGTGAGAAACTTATTTCCTGAAAAGGTTACCATCCTTCCTTACTTTGAATATACAAAGTAAAAATAAATAATAATAAATATAAATAATGTGCCCATAAATATTCCTTTTACAGATATGATTTTTTTCCCCTGTAAAAGAAGCGCCTTTTATTCACCTCACATATTTTGAGGTCGTACTTCTGAAGCCCTCCATGAGACATCGAGCTTCAAAACCAAACGTTGCTTCTCTAAGGTATCGCAGGTCTCCTTGTGATACTGTACAGTACGTCTGTGATTTAAGTTGCAGTTAATACATAGAGGTTACCCTGTTTGATTATTGAGAGTGACTGGCCTTCTGTGCACCATTGCCATTGATTCGGAGGAGTTTCGTACCAAAAAGACTCTTTGGATTGGGGAATTTCTCGGTGGTTAAAGTGGTTAATTGCTGTCTGTGAGTGATCATATCCTGTTAATATTGATGATGACTCCTTAAAAGTAGAAGTTTCTTTTCATCATCAGGGTGTTTCGAGTATTCTCCAGACTCCTCAGCATGGTGATATTAATGCTTAGTTTTATCGATGTCTTGTTCCACATCTTCTCCCTTTGGATCGGGTCAGCCACATCTTCGCGTTCGTCCCCCGTCACCGTCCGTCGCCAGTCTCTTGAAATTTTCTGGAAAGTCGCTTAGAGAAAATCTATAAATCACAAACCATGCAAATGGTAGCCGTCAATCCTATAAGGTCACGATTGCACAGTAAACTTAAAAGATGGTACATTCATTTTTAAAACCTCTCGTAGAAGCTCTTCATCAACTGACATTTTTTCATTTCGTGAGCAAATTTAAATTTTTACACGTTCATTTGTTGTTGAATATGATCACGATGTACGTCCTCAGTCCTACTGCTATTTTGTATCCTCAATCAGTGTTCGGTTGCAAAAGGCTGGTTAAAGCACACAATCACTATCTGTCGCCTTATCAGTACCAGTCATTCACCAAAGGGAAATCTTGCCATTTGCTTCAATTTTTTTTTTTTTTGTTTCGATTTCAAAAGCCTCCATGAATCTTCTTGCAATATAAATCGTCCTACTTTTAAAGTAAATGTGATTGAACTTGTAAAATATGTGGTATTTTGTCTCACTAAACCTTCTTCAGAACTAACAGTGTGTTTTCAAAGGGAAATATTGTCTTTGTTTTTAAAGACAATATCTCATTTTAAAAACCAATATTTATGGACATAGCAGGATAATTTATAAAAAATATGACAGGTCTGAAGTCCTCTTGTGAAGAAATTCATTCCTCACAGATAACAATTCAGTTGTTTCTGGCTCAAGAATAATTTGTTCACCCAAACTTTCAAAATATTAAATGGTAAATCTTCTGTAACTCATCTTATGCATAATACTTTGACCAGATGATGTTTATTGTAGATGTTTACCTGTGAAACTGAATAGTTTGACAATGATGAAGACTATTTT